>JAGKTK010001310.1:0-32529 GCA_018397895.1 Paralithodes camtschaticus
TTGTTGTTGTTGTTGTTGTTGTTGTTGTTGTTGTTGTTGTTGTTGTTCCCCAAGCTGCCTGGCCGAACAGCCCCAAGGCCCCAAGCAAGGCCAAGGCCATAACCGAGCGCCCCCACAGAACCCTCCCTGCCGATCACAATAAAGCCTGGGTGACCAAAGCCACTCCATGGCGGGGAGCTGAGGAGGGTGCGGAAAAGCCCGGGAAACCAAAGCCCCACCCAGGGCCCTGTGCCCCTCAGCAATTATGAAGAGAAAGTTGAGGGGCAAAGGAAAAATGTGACGCTTTGGCTTCCAACCTTGGTAGATTGGGAGGTCAATCCACGGAAGAGACGCCGTCACTTGAGATCTAGAAAATATGTAAGTAAAAGGAACAGTCAGAGTAAGCTATGGGTATGGCAGAGATCGCTCAGTTCTCACTCTGATAGACCAGCCCACCACCAGCCCATGTGGTAGTTGAAAGGGTTGGTTGAGAAAGTTTGAAGCCGTATTATTGTTAGAGGTCTTTCCTAAGCTGGAAAAAATTGTCTAATAGTTGCCAGAATACGATGAAAAAGACTTCACTGGTACTGTACATGTTATTTTTATTTTTTTCCCGATTTAAAAGTGTGTGTGTGTTGGCCCAAAGGTATGCAATATATAGGTCTCCTATAAAAAATACTTAACTGGTTACTGTACCTGCTCTTATAGAAGGCGGTGTAGCGTATCTAATCTTATATCTTATCATACCTACAGGTCTGATTACCCACAACACATGTTCTATTCAATCATCAACAGCGACACTATTTATTTGTTCACTTTTGTATTTGTTGAAGGGGAGATGGGTCCATTTCCTAGATCCCCTTCTCCCTCATGTTTAGCCCCATTACTTTTTAGATTTTAAGACGTCCGTTCCGTTAATTTGGCAATATTGAGACCTTTCGCCCCATTTCTTTGTCAATATTAAGACTTTATGTGATTTAGGTGTCGTTATTTTCCTGGAAAGCGATAGTGAGCCTGAGCCTGTAATATGGGACATTTTTCTATAATTTTATTTACAAATTTATCTTGAAAGAGGGTCTTGGGAGGGTGTTTCTTGAAGCTTGATGGAGGTCTAAGGAGGAAGCTAAAAAAATAATACAGTAAATAAATAAATAAATTAGCAAATACATACGCCCATGCCCCCTTAACCACAACAAATGTTCAATTTAACCCTTTCAAGCTCCAAAACGCATTTCTTTTCTGTGTTCTGGCAATTATTAGACAATTTTATTCAGATTAGGAAGGGTATATGGAAGTCAGAGGGTTGATTGAGTCTTTACCCTTTTAATACCCACAGATCCTTCCTAAGCTGCATAAAATCGTCTAATGATAACCAAAATAAACTGCTAAAACGTGTCAGAGCTTTAAGGGGTTAATAAAGAACAACAACACTTTTTATTTGTTGAGCTTTGTGTGTATTAACCTTGGGCTTGGTGTGCTCATGGGTGCTGTATCTTAGCCCTAGTAGGAGTCCTTGTATTGTTTGTCAGCATAGATTTAATTAGTGTGTGTGTGTGTGCAGCGTCATGATGTTCTTGTTGTTGTCGTTGCCTAAGCTGCCTGGCCGAACAGCTCCGAGTCCCTAATGTTGTCATGATGTTAGGTGAATCACTTATGTATTTGTCTTTCCTTCTTGAGAGAGTTCGGTATATAATTTCCCGGAATTACTGTAGTGATACGTAATAGAGTACGCTAAGATTGTTTGGTATTATGATAAATGCAATATTATTATACACGTAGATGTATTCTCAAATATATTACACCATATATTAATGCAGTACATTATGCGATAATATATGCTACATGAATATACTTCCATTTTCCTTGGTGATGGGCTGGTCTATCAGAGTGAGAGCTGAGTGTTTTCTACCATACCCATAGCTTACTCTTACTATTCCTTTTACTTATATATTTTCTAGATCTCAAGTGACGGTGTCTCTTCCGTGGATTGACCTCCCTACTGCCAACCTAGAGGTTGGCAGACTGGGAGCCAAAGCGTCACATTTTTCCTTTGCCCCTCAACTTTCTCTTCATAATTGCTGAGGGGCACAGGGCCTTGGGTTGGGCTTTGGTTCCCGGGCGTTTCCGCCCCCTCCTCAGCTCCCCGCCTTGAAGTGGCTTTGGTCACCTGGGCTTTATTAGTGGTAAGCAGGGAAGGTTCTGTGCTGGCACTCGTTTATGGCCTTGGCCTTGCTTGGGACCTTGGAGCTGCTCGGCCTGACAGCCTGAGGAACAACAACAATAACAACAACAACATCCATTTTCCTTGAACCCCCTCACCATGATACAGTATGTCTATTAGTCATTCTATCACTCTCCACATGTATATTAGTCATTCCATCACTCTCCATATGTTTATTAGTTATTCTGTCACTCTCCACATGACTGATTGACAGTATTGAAGGGGTTAAACCTGCCCTCCTTTTGTTACAGTTTTGTGGCGGACGTTGATGGGCAGAAATACACGTTGGCCCTATGTGCGGATGTGGTCACTACACACCCCAACACCACCATCGTCTCCAAGGACAACAAGAGTGGAACGCTCACGTTGATGGGCCTCCGCAGCCGCACCCTCGTCACCTCCGACGGTAAATACCACACATTTTAGTGTTTTTATCGTTTTTGCTATTTTTTGGTAAGCAACTTATATTTTTGTTGTTTACTATTTTTCTCCAGAACCCAAGCTAAAAATTATATAAAGGCCTCCTCATCCCCCCAAACCCCATTCTACTTATAAAATACAGACCCCTTTCAAACTAATATGCATTATTCAATAGAATACTGTCTCGAATGAGGGTTGGTTTCCTTTAATTTGTAAACTCGCTATCAGTCACCAAGATAATGTCAACACCTTAATAGTGTGAAGCTTCTTATAATAAGCAGAAATTGGTAGTAGAAATGTCTCCCTTGCCTACTTCTTTCGGCCCCCCCCCCGTAGACCACTGGATAATGTTGATATTACGAGGTGGTGACTATAGTTTATTCGCTGTAAGTAGGCGAGGAAGCATGAATTCTATCCTCTGTAACTCAAAAAGGGCTAAAGCAAATTGGTTGTAAATTTCCACATCTATTCCTTGACTGACTCTTCCCAAATGGTAGAAATATTAGCTCGATTACTCTAGTCGTTTTTGAGATACAGAGGTTAGAGGTCATGATTTCTCGCCTACTCACAGCGAATAGACTATAGTACCAAAGTCAGTGTCTCAATTCTACCAATGATGGGGGCGCTCGGTTGTGGCCTTGGCCTTGCTCGGGACCTTGGGGCTGTTCGGTCAGACAGCCTTGGGAACAACAACAATAACAACTCTACCAATGAGGGTCACGGGGAGGCTCACATTATCTTTTGTATTTTACTTTTCTCCTCTCTTCCCTTTCCTTCCCATCCCATCTGTTATATTCTCTTTCCTTCTTTATTCTTCTGTCCTCACTTTTCTATTAAGGGAGGTCACTGTTTTTTTTTTTTTTTATCTTTTTCTCCTTTTCTCTGGCTTGTATCCATTCGGCCCCATTCAGCCAACTGTTTTAAGATGTTTATCCCCATCCAGGTGTCGATTTCTTCCTGGCGAGCGATAGCGAGCCAGCATTGTATGGAGAAATCCGGCGGAGACATTTTTCTATCGAAAAATTTACAAATTTAGCTTGCTGTCAAAACAAAAATATATATATGCTGGCTCACTACCGCTCGCCAGGAAATTATTGACACCTGGATGGGGTAAACGTAGTAGACTGAATGGAGACAAGCCAAAGAGAGAGGGAGAGAAAGAGAAAAAAAGCAAGGTGGGCCCCCTTAACCCCTTATTGGCAGCGCTCGACTTAAGTCGTGCACCAATTTGCAGCAAGTTAGGAGCATTATTAAGGCTTTTAAAGGGTTAAAATAGAGTGCAAATGGCCGGGAGCGCAGCGGGCTAGACAGCCGACTCCCAGAGCTTACTGCCGCCCATTAACTCATGTTCCCTGTGTTCTCGAGAGGCCGGCAGTGTAGCCAGTAGTGAGCATAGCTGGGAAAAATATACTGCTATACGCTAAACTCCCATGTTCGTGGCACCACTGCAAGAGAACCACGAGTGCTACGTAGCTCGTTCTGGTCTCATTTTGAATCTTTTAGCGCCTAGTTTTTTTATGAATACATTTCTTTTCATGCAGATACTTGATTGATCATTCAGGGCCTGAATATGCCCAAATGAGCCCAAAACACCCCGCTAGACAAGGGTTAATGTTAAGAATGGGGTGTTACTTATATTCTCCTCCTTTCTTTGTTCTTCTGTCCTTTATATATTATTCTCCCCTATCTAATTCCCCCCTAGAACACTGGATAATGTTGACGTTCCTGGGTGGTGAGAAGTACAAAGGCAAGTGTGTCAACTCTACCAAGGAAGGTCGCAGGGTGGCTCACGTCCTGTTCCTCTGTGACCACAATGTTCAGCAGGTGTGTATCCAAGAATCATTTCATTCAGTACATCCCAACCAATACAAACTCAAACTCGATAATATTTTAACTAAATCAATTCATCAATTAACTGTCTTCGTGGCGCAATGCATAAGTGTGTTGATTTTCAGTTTGAGCGTCCTGGGTTCGAATCCCCGGACTGCCACTTGTGTTTGTTAATTTCATTAATCGAGTTAAAGAGTAAAGTTGGTTGGTGGAGAGAACATAATAATTAAAATAATAAATATACAGTACTGTACTGTAAACAGTATGTAAATTAATCTGGTTTTGAAGTTCATGTGCTGTTATTACTAAAGTATAAATTACCGGTATGTTTAAAAGACTGTTTCTTAGAATGGTACTTGACCCCTTGCACAGACCAACCTGATGGTGCTGGACGACTCGGCCAAAACCCTGAACTGTGCCCTCACGTTTGCGGTCCGCCACCGCGTCGTCTGTGCCCTTTCCGACCCGGGCCTGGGAGGATGGTCCATATTCTTCATCATGTGAGTTGGCCAGCATGATGTGTGGTGGTTGTGGATGAAACATTTTGTTATATAGGATGACTGTTAATCAGATTGCAACCTCCACCTCAAGTTGCCTTGTATGGAGATAGCCCTCATTATATGGTTGATACAATGTAATTTCAAGTTTATGTTCCTATATTGCTTGTTTATTCATTCCAGTCTTTAAACCAAATTGTCCCTGTTAGACACCTTGATGCAGAGGGCCTCTTATTAGTAGCAGGTGTGTGAGAGAAGGAATAGGATTATGGAGATTAGGCAGAGATGTCGTTTACATCATTGCAGTTGTGCATAAATAGTTTTCAGATCTTATTACAGTATTTTTTTTTTTTTTTTACCACCATGCACTGCCTGCTTAAGAGTGGAGCGAGGATGTTTCAGGAAATGTTTATGGACAGTTGCTATAGATTGCTAAACCACACCGTCCACGAACAGCACTGTTGATTTCCAATAACGCACACTTTTATGTGCGCACAATAACGCACACATTATGACAAGAGACTGAAATTTGCACGTATGTGTGGAGCACTCAGTCTTAAAATTTTATGTATGTATGTACTGGCTGGATTGAGTCTCGAACTGTCGACGTCTTGGTTTACAGGCGAGTGCTCTAACAACTGCGCTACGGCCTGTACCCTGATAATTGTTTGACAGTGCTGGGGCTGGATTTTTGTTGGGGGTGAAAAGTTGCAAGTCCAAGACGTGAGATCGGACTTTGCAGTCTGATCTTAAATCAAAGACCCTGACAAGTGAGGCAGCTCTTAACAGGGTTGCCCGGAAGAGAAGGTCAAATACGTTTATTAGAGTGAGTAACTTTGTACTAAGGAGCCTTTGTACCAAGCCTTTTGCTACAGCTCCACTTGTTGTGTATGATGTGTCAAGTGTATGCTGAATGTTAAATTGTACTGTTGGAGTAGCTGTGGTTGTGAGTGTTTTTTTTTTGTTTATGAAATTTGGTGGGTACTTGGAAATTCTAAAATTTGCGATTTACCGGTAAACTGATAAAATAATCCCTAAATATTTGTGTTATGATCGAAAGAAACTGATAAAGTAACCCCTTAATATTTGTGTTATGGTGTCAAGCTAAAGTTACCGGTTATTCAGCTTACTGGTGAGCTTCAGCGGGTACTTCTGCTTCGGGTTCTTCTACCTGCGGCTGGTGAAGGGAGCCAAGGGAGTGGAGCAGATACCCAACCGCGCCTTCTGGTTCAGGGTCGGAAACCTCATGGCCGTAAGTGTTTGGATTGATATATTGTTCTTGTTATTAAAATGTAAAACTTGCAAGACAAACAAACCAAACCAGGAATGGCACAATATAAAAAAGTAGTAAGAGAGATCGGCCAATTTTTGTTATTTTTTTATTAATTTATTTAAATAATATTACAGTACTGTATTATCGTTACGGCTGAATTACCCCGTTATACCCTATACAGTATTAAGTTCATGATTAATTAAACTAAATTGATTTGATATATGTAGGCTATTGTTTAAAGATGCAGTGTGATATAATTGTGGTCAATTTTGCTCAGGATGGTTGTGGTGCAGTGTTCCGTTGTGACCGTTACTGTGGTGTGGGTTTGGAGAGTGGTGGGGGTGATGGTGTTGGTGGTGCGGTGCGGTCTAGCCCCTCCACCGGCAGCTACAGTGGCTACTCCCCCATCGAGGAACAGCTGGCACAGGACCTACAGGAAGCTGACCGCGACTCCACCCTCCTCAGCCCATAGGATACTTAGGAGTCACCATCCACGGTACTAGCGTAAACAACACTAGGGTTGCCACTGCATTATGGTAACTCTTTACAGTATATCAGATGATGCCAATTTTGACATTAATCTAGCTGAACTAGTGATTTTATTCAATTTAGAAAGTATCTCAGAATAAAAGGGCTGAGATAGCCTTAAACCCCACTGATTCCTAGAGGTCTTTCCTATGCTAAGTAAAATCATGTGTTCGTAGCATTACTTGAGTAAAGAAATGGTCATCTGGTTAAAGGGGTCACCGTTGCATTCAGTCCTTCAGTATGGCGATGCATTTATTCATTGTACTGTACCTTCGTTATCATTAGACGATATATTGACTTTACGAAGGTCTTTGTGAGAGTCAAAAGTTTGGAGATTATTTTTTACCTCTTGTTTCCCCAAGGTCCTTTGTACTGTATGCTGAATTATAACGTAAAACTTGCAAAGTAAACAAACCAAAACGTATACGAACACCGTAAATATCAGCTGAATATCAACGAAGATTAGCTAGAATAAAATGGAAAGTGGCATCGTCATAGTTGAGAGGTTAAACTTCCTATCTATCCTAAATTTGGCTATAGAAATTTTAAGCAACCCCACCTTTCTTATCTTATCAGACATAAATCTAGTGGAAATCACGTATGGTTTACAGGTCGCTTATAAAGGTTTACTGGTGATTATAGGGTAGGTGACGATTGGCGTCCTTACCCATTAAGACAGATGACACCAATTTTGTATTTTCTTGCTACCTGCAGATGGTTTTAATTAACCTAATAGGATCTCTAGATATCAAACTGATAAAGGCTAGTTTAATTAACCCTTTAACTCTGACAGGTCCTTTTTTAAGTTGTATAAAATTATCGGAGGTAGAAAGAATATAGCAATAATTAGCATCATCTGATTGCACTGGTTAATGCAGTGGCGTTTCTGGTGTTGTTTACTTTACGTACTGAGGATTTGTGACGATATAAACCTTGTCCTCATCCCATCGAAATCCAAGATTCATGAAGTTTTACAGGTTTGAGGATATTTATGAAAACCTTTTCTAACATTTTTACCTGGATGTCTAATCTAGCACCTTTCATTATGCTCAAAGTGGCCCATTATATAAGTTATGTTTCACCCCATAGGTATCCTCATAATTTGATTAACCCCTTCTGTACCGGTGATGTACTTTTCATTATATTCTGGCAACTATTAGACAATTTTATTCAGCTTAAGAAGAATGTCTACCAACTAAATGGCTATAGACTATCTCAATTAACCCTTTTAGCTGCAATGTATCCTTCCTAAGCTTCATAAAAGTGTCTAAATACAGCTAAAATAAACACGAAAATACGCCACCAGTATAGAAGTGGTTAAGCATTTATTGCTTATAAAGGAAAGATCTGACTTCTAATTATATATGATAATAGGTTTTCCTTTAAGTTCAGTTATTTTATCTCCATACGACTTCCAGCAGGATCAACTTCTGTTTGAGCAGCCAGGCCTACTGGTCTATATCTTGGTGACTGCTGGGAAGGTCTTCACACCAAGTTACAGAGTATTATTATTATTATTGCTGCCAGACCTATGATAGTTCTGTATGGAGCTCAGTGGTCTGGTAAATCTGCTCTACATAACAACATTATTATTATTATTATTATTATTATTATTATTTTTGTCCCCCCTTTTTCTGAGATGTAAGCCCCTAGTGTGATATAGTCATGAGAATTTCTGGGAAGTCTTCACACAATGTTCCAGATCTGATATTTCATTTTTTGTACAGAGAAGCCTTGGTGTGATAATGTGATGCTTGGTGGTAGTTCCTGGTAAGCCAAGGTGGTATTTATGGTCATGTACAGTCGTCAGCCATAATAAGTATACAGTACATCCATTTCAACCTTTGATCTCCTTCTCTTCGCTTTTAATCCCTTCCGTTGTTTACTTTTTCACTCCTCTCTGCCTTGTTTATTTCCTTCCGTTCTTTACTTTTCAATTCTCTCTGCCTTATTAATTTATTCTCCCTTGTATTGTATTCTCTAGTTTGGGTTCGATTCAGATCCCAATGAGTGTATAACCAGCTTACTGTACTTGTTATGACTTGTGAGTGTAGGCCTACCAGTGTGGATTTAGAATTTTATATTTTGTTCTTGAAATTGTAAGTTAAACAAGTGTGTTCATAATAATAATCCAAACATGGTATGATACAGTGAGACTATGCTAAACTTATGTGGTAAAATGAATTACATTAGTACAGATTTCATAGCAAAATAACTATTACAGGATTGATATAATTCATGGTAATCACTATTAAATTATATTTTTTTATGAAATCATAGACTATAGCATATGTGAACACCCCGTTCTTAACATTAACCCCTCAGACCCGGTTGGGCTCTGAGGCATCCATAAAAAACACCCCGCGGAACCCGGAAGGGCTCTGAGGCACCGGCAGCTTGAAAGCCTGTAAGCTTGTTTTGAAAGCCGTCCGTCCGACGCATGTAAACAACAGCCGGTTGGACCGACGCCGCGCATCTCCGACCACAAGGAGAGGCGTCCTTGTTCGTGTGTGCCTGTATGTTATTGTTAAGTAGTGAAAAGTAATGATAAGTGGCTGATATAGCCACAAAGTTATCTCCACCGAAATCGTCATCACAACTGAACCAGTTGACTTAGAGAGCTCTACTCAACGCCATTCTACAGGTACGAAACACATCTACGCTTGAAGATGCGCGGAAATGCGGAACCAGTCAAAATAACAAAGATACGGTAGCCTAGGCGTAGACGTTTTTCGGCCAAAACCCCCGGGTTTCGGTATGGAATACATAGCCGGGTCTGATGGGCTAATCATCAATTACAAACCCCAATGTACTTGAATAAACTATACCAGGTAGCTTCTAAAATGTTGAAGAAAAATAATATGTAAAAGTTACAAATGAAAAACACAGTAGGTGACATTAATTCATAAGTAATTAGCATCAGACATTTAAATGTTTGTGATTTTTTTTTTTTTTTTTTAATTAATTTTAGCTTACTCCCCAATTATGGTCATGTTAGTTTTCTATGACTTTACTCCACCGTCTAGTCCAGTAGTTTTCAAGTTGCGCTCTGCCATGTGTATAATTTATAGATAGTTTCTTTGTTTTATATATTCCAGTCTGATATTCATAATGCAATTTTCAGTGGATTACTTTTCATTATACTGTAGTTGTAGCTAATTGAGGTCCCTTGTTAATATCCAGTTTTCATATGAGCTCTTGCCTGTGAGTGTGCCTTACAGTAGTTACTCACATCAAAATTAAAGTGAACTACAGTAAGAGTAGCAAGTGATATAGATTATAGATGATTACTGTATCTGGAGCCCGGATACTCTCAATGGTTATAAGTTATGATGAAACAGCTTATCAAGTCTTTGCAGTGTCATAACTTTTCAATAATTAGAATAATTTGGCAGACATACGGTACTATACTCGGTTATAACGTGTCTTGAGTATTGCTAGCACAACAATAATGTTGTCAGCTGTCAAGAAATGGCGGTCAGAGGGAGACGAGAAGTGGTTAATTTTTGAGTACTCGGGCCCTGGTACTGTCATGACAGAAATCTTGTCAGTCTGCCTGCCACCAGTGACCTAAGAGTGGTACTAGGAATCATTGACTTTGAGACAATGTAAGGGTAAACTCTTAGGTATTCACCAAATGTCATCTTTTCACAATGCATATCTCTGTATCTCCATCTATCTTAGCCTGTGGTGGGTTGATAAGCTCACTATTCTGGAACATATATACAACTGCATTATCCAAAGTAAGCATAGCTTACCTTCCCCGTGTTTGACAAACAGATCTAAAAGTTAAAACCCCTATGGATGGGATGCTGTAGGTCCTTAAATTTGCAGCGTGGTGTGTGGACGTTGGGTGATCAAAGTATAACCGAGGAAAATAGTGAACTGCCTTTCAAACAATAGATAATAGACTGATTACCAACCAATCCACTACGGAAGGATGGACAACTGAGGTGGCCAAGCACCAGATGTCTTTGAGCAACTCTTCACTTGAGTTGATAGCAGCAAACTATTTGTGCTCAACATTTTAACTGTATAGTGTCATATTGGTTAGTGTGTTGGGTTCACAGCCAAGAGCACCAGGGTTCCATTCCCGGCGAGACTATTTTGGCGAGTCTCTTAACACGTTCCCTCTGTACACTTAACAGTAAAAAAGGACCTGGAGTTTGTGAACAATTGTGAAGTCTCATCCAGGGAGGTAAATTGTAGTAGCCCTTGTGTACCAAGCTGAATGACTCGCCTGAATAACCAGCCACTGGTTCCAAAGGGCATTGATTCAAAGATTAGCGTCATAGCCAAGTGCAGCCTACCACCCCTTCTATTGTCTCAGAATCACTAGTTCACTTTGTATTGAGGTTATAAATGGGCTGGATTAACAATACACATCCTGGCAGCAAAAAACAATAACACATCCCTTGCTGTACTTTACATTTTGGAACACAGGACGAACTGCTTGTTTACATACCGGTACTCCTACACTGGGATGGATCTGTGTCTGAGGAGATATCTTCATTCCAGTTATTATTGGAGCTTAGAACCATGATCTATACTTGTTTGGTGTTCATTATTATATCTGTATGATGCTACGGTATGTGAGGAGTATAATACTGTTCACAAGTTCACAACTGTAGCTATCTGAAAGATGCCATTTATAACAAATATCAAACACTAGAGACCCCTACTATATTTTTACTGGACCAAGTTACTTGCTTATTAATTGTGTAATATAAAAGTAATGTTCTTTACATTATTGATAAACTTATACTTATGTCCTCCTTCATATCCATTTTCTATTGAGGAATAATTGTAGACCGACAGTTTCTTTACACAAAGCTTAGCATTCTGTCGCTTTAATATTGCAAAATAGAAATTGTATTTTTGTTTTCTGTTTCAATTGATTTAAAAGTTTGTTATAGTCACTTGAAATCTGAGTGGTATTAGATCAACAAATGAGTAGCTTCTTGTTTTACAGAATAATGTTTCTGGTAACTATAGGTAGCGCCAGCAAACTTGACAATAATCTTGATCCCTGACGTCTTTGGAACAAAACCCAGCAAGTGCGGCAAGACTTATATAAGGCCTACCGCTGCTAACATTAGCGAGTTGCTAGCAGGGCGTGGTCATCTGTGTTACCAAGCGTGGGAAAGAGCGAGAGAGAGAGTATCGCGCAACAGTGTCTCTCCAGACGTGGGGAGGAGTGGGAGGCTGGCTCACACTCGATGATTACAACTCCCGGTCTCTGTTGCCGATTTTGACCAGCCAAACGCTGTTTCCACTTGTTTTATTGCTGTAACAGGTTAATATCTTCATAATCAACGTAAAATAGGTGCATATGGATAAGTATTAATGATATTTATGGTACGATGACGAATTGAGTGAAGAAAACAGCCTAAATACCTCCACACAGGGATGGGTGGCCACTACCCCACCTGCGCACTTCTTAGGCTAAAGGGCCTGGAGCAAACTGGCTGTAAATATCCATACCTATTTCTTGGTGGACTCTTCCCAAATGGTAGAAACGTCAGCCAGATTGCTTTCATTAATTTTCAGTTATAAGAAGTTAAGGGATCAAGATTATTGTAAAGTTTGTTAGTGCTACTTATTTTACCTCTTATGTTTCAGATTTAATTACATATACTGTATATTACTAGTTAGATAATATTAGGGATGTGTACTCATGGACAAAACTTCTCTACTCAAAGCTGTTCCTAGATTAATCAATGTACTTTGGCAGTGTGAGTCAGGATACACCACTGCGACTTTCCTATTTTTTTAGAGGGGAAGGTTGTTGTTGTTGTTGCTGTTCACCAAGCTGCCTGGCCGAACAACCCCAAGGCCCCGAGCAAGGCCAAGGCCATAACCGAGCGCCTCCACAGAACCCTCCCTGCCGACCACAATAAAGCCTGGATGACCGAAGCCACTGGGGGAGGTAGTTGCTTTTTGTCCCTCATGTTTAGTCCCCCATTCGCTTAAGATTTTAAGACGTTCGTTCCATTAGTTTGGGGATGTTAAGACCTTTCGCCCTATTACTTTTCAATATAAAGACCTTTCATGCAATTTAGGTATCTATTTTTCTACCAAAAAATGTACAAATACAACTTGAATGGTGGTCTAGGGGGGGGGGGGGGGGGGTTATTATTTTTGAAAGAGGTCTAGAGAGGAAACCAAACAATAAATATATAAATAAATAAATATATGACAAGAACATAACCACTACCCCCTTACACTGGAGTAATAGGAAAAGGGTGTGCCAAGTGGGTAGAGAGTTAAGAAAGGAGTAGAGGAGCACAATAGGGTAGTACTGACTGGGTAGCTTTGAGTAGGTAGTGTTTGTCCTGGAGTGTACCAAGACCAACACACCACCCTCCACAGGATGCATCACATTTTATATAATGGGAAGGATGGGAGATGTGGATTACAAAATATTTATTCTCCTTTCTTCCTAGCGTATGTGGATTACAAAATATTGAATCTACTTTCTTCCTATCTTATGTGGACTACAAAATATTTAATCTACTTCCTTCCTATCTTATGTGGACTACAAAATATTTAATCTACTTTCTTCTAGCGTATATGGATTACAAAATATTTAATCTATTTTTGTCTATCTTGCAAAAGAATATCTGAACTTTGGAAATATATACTAGGAACCTCTTTCATCCATGTAGTTCTTGGAATAAGTAGAAAAGAATCAGTTATATAGCTACCAACAATGTGTGGGGCCTGTTGAACCAAGCGCCTTATTTGAAGTGTATTGATGAAAAATAGGTAATAAGATGTTAGCATTATATAGTCCAGCAATATAGAAGTAGTACATAAGGAATAATATTTTGTCACCTAGGAACAGCATAACAATATTGGATGGATTTAGTAAAGCCACAAACATTGATATGCAAGTACAGTATATTACAGTATGTTATATTATTAGAATAGTGGTGTGAAATCTTGATATTATTATTCTTTTAGATTACGGAAAGCTCTACTACATAATGTATCGCTACTACTACTACTGTACCGCTTGTTCTTGTAAGGTGGAAAAGCTTCCTGTTTTTTTATATATTCATGAAAACTTGCAATGCCGGAAATCCAATATATAGTTGCGATCTATGGTGCGGTCAAAAGGTTTCACAAATGACTCCTTCCACAGAGACCGGCCCCTCGTGATATTATTGACACACCATTTTCATTAACCACTTAAGTATGGTTGACGTCTCTTTCACCTTATTCTGGGTAACGTTAGACAATGTTATTCACCGTAGAAATGACCTGTAGATAATAAGAGGGATAGAAACTAATACAATTAGCTTTTTGACTATTACAGATCCTTCCTAAGGTGCATAAAATAGTCTAAATATAGCTAAAATTAAATTAAATACACGTTAACCATACTGAAAAGGTCAAGATATCAGTAATTAGTATTTTTTCTTTAGGAAGCTTACCAACATATTACTTATATTTTCAGTATTGGTAATGCATTAAAATACCAACAAATATGTAAAAGTCAATTATAGCCGAGTTAGTTATATAACAATTTGTTTTTATATCGTTTAGGTTTATGAACTGCACAACAGAACTGCTGTGACAGACATGGTATATATACATTTTATGTCTTACGCTTTGTGTGCCTCTTATTTAATCAATATGTAGTAACTTTATGATGAACTGGAGTTTGTCTGGTCAACAAAGAATTGTGATTAGTAAATTGGCTGAGCGCTGTGGCTGTTGTAGTAATTAAATATATAACCTTCAAAACAAACCGACCAAAACAGGAACTGCACAATATAAAGAAAACATTTGTTTATCAAAACTTAATTGATGCCTATTTAACCCTCTCACATCCTGACGCGATTTTTGAGCCTATTAGGGATACTTTAAATCCTTTGTTACCGTCAGGGGTATCTATAAACCTTTAGTTTGTTTACTTCAACCTCTGCAGTTGTCTTTGAGTTAGCTGTGGGCAGAAAACTAATTTTGGAGAGGTAATTATAACAGTGAGAGTAATCTATTTCTTATTGCTAATCTGGCAACCTCTGCGTCCTATGGTCGTGAGAGGGTTAAAATAGCAAGGTCAAATGGAATTCTCATTTCTTACAGTAGATCCTCTGGAAAAAGGCAAACTATGCCTGTGTATCCAGCTCAGTACCAGTACTTGCACTGCTGCGGTCGTTCACGGTGTTGGCGGCGGCGGTAGCAGACGCAACATTTTTACTATTCTGTATTTTTGTTTTATAATCAAACTTCAAATCTTGTCTTCCCCATGCTTTATCAAGATTACTTTCAAACTCCCTTATTGATTCGGAATCGACTACATGCTGGGGCAGTGCGTTCCACTCATTTACCACTATCACAAAATGAGTTCTTTGCCTTCTCAAGCCTATTTCTTTCTTTGTAAATTTTCTTAGAGTGTCCTCTCGTTCTTGTTCCCTCCCGCATCAAGAAGATACCTTCACACACATCCTCATCGTACTTTCCTGACACTATCTTAAAAGTCTCTATCATATCCCCTCTCTTTCTCCTATATGCCAGTGTTGGAAGCCCCAGTGTCCTCAACCTCTGCTCATAGCCCGCATTCTTCAACGTTGGTACCAGCTTGCTAGCTCTCCTCTGCACTTTCTCCACTGCTTCTATATCCTTTACCATATATGGAGCCCACACCTGGTTCGTATATTCCAGGTGCGGCCTAACCAGCGCTGTATAGAGATTCCTGAAGATTTCTTCGTCAAGTGACACAAATGTCCTTATCAGCCCTACAATTCTATTGGCTTTGTTTATCTTTTCCGCTAAATGTACTGAGAAATTTAACTTATTGTCTATCACTACTCCTATATCCTTTTCTGCATTCACTTCCTCCATCGCTTCATACATACTGTATCCTACCTTGTCTATCTTGCTGGTCCCAATCCGCATGTACTTGCATTTTTTTGGATGAAAAGGCATTAACCAATGCTCAGACCATCCCTTCATGCCCTCCACATCTCCTTGAAGCAAACCCATATCTTCCTTACTCCTCACTCTTCTATTCAGTTTAGTGTCATCTGCATACAGGTATACCTCACTTCCATTAGTTATAACTTCAGGCAAGTCGTTGATAAATATAACGAACAGCAGTGGTCCCAACACAGATCCCTGAGGTACCCCACTTGTAATTTCCCTCCACCCCGAGCCTATTCCATTCACCAGTACCCTCTGTCTCCGATCTTTCAGGAAGGCTTCTATCCATTTCACACATTTCTCCCCTATATTATAGCTTCTAACTTTCTCTATTAACCTTTTATGTGGGACCTTATCGAAGGCCTTCATAAAATCGCAATATACCACGTCTATTACATCACCATCTTCTAGAATTTGCATCCAATCATCTACCACCTTAATTAGCTGTAGTACCGTCGACCTCCCCGGCAAGAATCCGAACTGTCTCCCACTGAAAAGTTGGTTTGACTTCATATGATCCATTATTCCTTCTCTAATTACCGTTTCCATTAGTTTACACACAACACTTGTCAAACTGACTGGTCTATAATTCCCTGGGTCATTTCTCTTTCCCTTCTTAAATATAGCTGTTATGTTCGCCTCTCTCCAGTCCATCGGGATTTGTCCTGTATTAAACGATACCTCAAATAACATTTTCAATGGCTCTACTAACATCTCCCCTCCTTCCTTTATGATTTTTGGGTGTATCCCATCCGGTCCTGGTGACTTACTTCTGTTCATTTTTTCTATAGCCCTTCTTATTCTAGCATGGGAAAACTCTATTAGTTCTAGTGCCGGTGCCTGTTTGATGGGAATAGTAGGCACTGCATCCTCCAACTCCACTGTTAGTACCCCCCCAAAGTATTTCCCCAGCACCTCTGCTTTCTCCTTATCAGTCTCCGCTCTACTCCCATCATTCAACCCCCTACCAGCTCTGGGATCCCTACTCTTCTTGTTAACTTTTCCTGAATGTACTTCCAGAATATTTTTGGATTATCCTTCACATTTCTAGCTATCTCTCTCTCCCTCTCCTTCACCCCCCTCCTTGTTTCCCACCTTATTTTATTGTTTATTTGTCTGCGTTCCAGATCCACTTCCTTAGCCTCTATACTAGACCCCCTGTTCTTTTTTAACAATTTTAATCTTTCCCACAATCGTTTCTTTCTTCTAATCAATATCCAAAGCTTTCTTTTCATTGGCAATTCTGGGTTAGTTCTTTTCCTCAATTTTGTTTTATCCTTATATTCCCTTACTGGTACACTTTTGGATACAGCATTCTCCAGTTTGACTCTAATTTTCCTCCACATTCCTTCAGCGTCTTCACCGTTCAAGTATTCCCCCCAGTCAATGTCCAAACACCGTCTCAGCAGCTCATAATCTGCTCTATCATACATGTATATTTTTCTATTGCTTCTATTATCCCTCTCCGATTTAATGTTACAACTAAAGCTTATACAGGCATGGTCACTACGACCTATAGGGCTATCCACATTAACATGTTCCACTATATCCTCTTCATTGCTAAAAATCAAATCAAGTACACTCCCCTGCGTCCCATCTCTATATTTTGTCATCTCTACAATATGTTGCGTTAATTCGGTAATTATCTCTCTCTCCTTGGATAGAGTAGATAAGTAATGCAAGAAATAGCTTCAGTTCCGGCATACTGGTTCCATTGAAACTGTGTATAATGCATTCAAAACATGTTCAGTATTAAAATATAAAATGATTATGGCTTGTTTGGTTTAGAAAGTTCTGGAAAGAACAGTGTTAATAGTCTGATTTTAACCTATTAACTGGAGCTATCTTTCTTAACCTGAATGCCTGGTGTTGGTTTGTATACAATATGAAAGACACAGTGTTGAAAGGATTAACCTGTAAACTGCGATGTACCCAGGAGTTCACTTCTCTCAGTAAAAGGTGGAAAGTATTTTGACAAAGAGGTACTACTTTACTGAATGGGTATTACAATGTAAATCTTGCAAAATAAATAAACCAAAACAGGAAAGGCACAATAAGAACAATTTTAAGAATAATAGAAGTCAGTTGTAGATAAATATAAATTGGTGTTGTGAATTTATAACCACTGCAAATTTCAACTGAAAACTCTTTGTGGTTTACTGACCAGGTGACAAAAAGAGACCTATGGAGGCTGTGTTTAGAATTAACTTGAGGATATAACGACAGCTTGTGTATTATAAGTACAGTATATTACAACTACAAGATGACAAAGTTACAGTACAATAAAACCCCTTCTGAAAATGTAATCAAAATTCCTATCAAAGATTTAGGTAATTGTGTAAACAGTTACGCTCCTGAACACCCGTTCATGTATAGAAAAATTGTATAGCAAACCCTAATATAATGGGGTAAATGGGGATCCGTTCCCAGACCAGCCAAAACTCTAACACGACCCCCTAAAAACCTATAATAATATCGTAATTTGGGGCATCGGATAGTGAGGGAGACCTGTATCTAATATCTGGTCCAGATTATCACCCTGGTCTTTACAGCAAATTCAAAGTCAGGCAATTCTGGAAATGTCACACAGCTGGACAGGGTCTCTCAATTAGTGTCAAAGATAGGAGTTTTACTAGATAGGGATTTTACTGTATTATTATGAACAGTTATGAACAATTGTACCACTTTTCTATAGTGGAAATACAACAAGGCACTAATGCAGTACATTAAAGTACAAGCAATATTTATTAAGGATTCTCTAAAGTTATAACTGATGAACATTGCTTTCATGAATTAGATAGAGACTCTACCATTAAAATTGTATCTTAAATGTGGTTCAACGTCTCTAAGGTTGTGCGAGAGAATGTTACCGTGAAGATCAGGATATTTTTGTATAGCTGTCGTACAATGGTTGTTACTCTGCTTTATTCTGGCCAACTGGACACAAGATTTACCCTTTAAAAATCACTGACTTAACATAATATTTTTGCTACTGCCTGATGAATTTTTCAGCTTGGAAAAGGATCACTTGATGTCAGAATGAAGAGAGCCATTCCAAATAGTCCTTTCAATATATATGACTTCAGAATAATGTAAAACTTGCAAAATAAACAAACCAAGACAAGGTCGAGACAATATAAAAGCAAAAGAACTAATCAAAACCGCTATGTGGAAACCGCTTTAGCAAAACAAACTTTTAAAATAAAAAAAACATGATCTAACACACAAATATAGTCCAACAGTTTAATTACTGTTATGAGGGTTGTAACAATTGTTATTTATATCACCCAAAGACTCCAAAAGTTGGTAAATGATTTGGTTCAATCTAATGATCATTGTTTTAATAAACAAAATTGAAAGCACATTTGTTATGGCTCACTCTTAAAAATTAAAATTGGTTCAGTTTGGCCAAATAAAACTAAGTTGAATTGTGACATTATTGCTTTACTGTTTGCAAGAGAAGCTTTAAATAGTAGAGAATGTATTTACTATATATGACATGAATTTATTTTGATGTGAGGACATTAATAGTATTTTTCAAAGCAACTTTTTAATTTTCAGTTATTTGCACTTGAATATTTACTCTAACCTATTTCCATATTTCTTCTCATCTACGTCACTTAAAAGTCGGTATCACACAAGAGCTTTTATAGTCAACATTCGATGATCGTAATTTTTCTGGTATAATTTCTGGAATATTTTGCACTGGTATCGGACACTAGCCTGATGGTATATACATTCAGGTGACCGAAATAATATAAATGTCTACATCATAAGCTGCCAGACCAGTGTTGGGGATAAATGTTGAGGGAAAAAGCGCTTGTGGGATACCGGCTTTAGCATATTACTTGTGATTATATTTAACCCTTCCAGTCAGGTAACTGTTGCAATTGGTTTAAGTTACCTACAGAAATTTATATTTAACTTATGAGGGAATGTGTTTTTTTTATTCACAGTTCCTTCCTAATGTGGATAATATAGTCTGATTTTAGCAAGAATATATTATAAAAAAAAAAAAAAAAATGTTTGAAATGGTCAAGGGGTACAGTCAGGGACCAAAGTTATTGAGCATATCCTTAACTTTAGCTTTAGGGCCGTATTCTAAGTCACCATAGTGACTTAGTCCTCAATAGTGACTATGATATTGTATTTATGATGCCTATGAGATCATGGTATGATTAAAATGTAAAACTTGCAAACTAAACAAACCAAAATTGGGACAAGGACAATATAAAGTCAAATTAAATCATCAAAATCGCTATGTGGAAACAACGCTCACTAAAATGAAAATTATTAAATAAAAGAACACAATCCACCACATAGGGTGTACATTACTATAATGGAAAACTTGCAAAATAAACCAATCAAAACAGAAACGGCATAATATATAGACAAAAGTACAGTATCGGCAAATCAGCTGCTAAGGGTTTGAGTTTACTGTCAGCAGAAAGAAACAGACTACAGTATAGTGTGGGGAAACTTCTCTTATTCCAACACGAAGGTGTTTAACTTTCAGACATTTCTCACTTCTGAACAGGGTCTCATATTAATTACCAAGTCTGAGAGAGGTGCATTTTTACTATACAGTACTACAGTATATTATCTATAAACCAATCAGTGCGGGCATATTCCCGCTATAATGGGGCTTATTCAGGCACTTACTTAAGCAATCAGGAGTGCCTGAATGAGCCCTATAATAGCGGGAATATACTAGACGAAAAGAGCTTTCAACTGATACCAGAACGAGCTCAGTATCTTGTGGGGTTCACCCGCAGCGTTACTACAGATATCGGCAATATTTGCTAATAATTAGCAATGTTCTGCTACATTTGCCTTTGGCAACACTGAATATATCTCGGGAGATCTTACCAAAAACCCTCAGTGCCGCGCTCCTGATCACTCGCACTCGTCTCCACAGGCTTTAATGGGCTTATAACAGGATTTTGCCAGGACATACCTGTACACTCCCCGCAGCGTATGAGTTAATTTCATGTGAACTTGTAAGTTAAACTTGTGAAGTTGTAGAGGTATTACATAATATTTGTTCTTGACTGTACCATACATTAACCTACACAGTTTATATTTGTTCCAGTCTCAGGTGTGTTATATATATATAATCTTTTTCAGGATTTATATGCTTCTTGTTGTACTACGTTGATGGTGTCCAAGTGCTTTGATGAAACATTTGGGTAATTTTCTATATTGAGCGTAATATGAGCTACATCAATACTACTGCATCTTTCTCAATAACTGTGTATTGTCATTAAGATTTTGTAAAACATTTGTTGTATGAATTATAGTTCTATATTATTATTATTAAATACTTTAACCAGACCATTGAGTTTATTTCTACTAAACTCGTAAGGCTGGTCTATGGATTTTGCACGTCGTAAGACTTTATATTAATTTTTCAGATGTGACTGTATTGTATTTCAATCATAAATTTCTTCCAAAGGGTGTCAATTATGCTGAAGTGCAATGATTAATTTGTTTGCAGTCTTGAAACTTGTATTATTGTCTTAATAATAGTTGAATATCTTTCAAAATAAAACTAATATTTTCTTTATCCTATACTTTTCACTATTGGTACAATGCTGGACAACTACTGTATATCCATTCTCCCGCTAGACTATTATATTTAGCTTAAGTTCAGAGCCAAGGAGTTTAATAACAATTGAACTTGATAACTTTTATTTGTAACATGTTCTGATGTCAAATTTTATTCTCCTTAGGATGGACAAAGTGTAGTCAAGGTGTTAAATTAATACCCGATCTTAGTTAAACCTGACGTTTTTTTTCCATACTCAAGCTCTTGAGTGGTTGTAGGAGTAATAAAATAGTTTAACCAGATCATTGGGTCTACAGGAGTATTTTCAAGGGCAGTGACTAGGATTGATATTGTAATATACCAATTAGAACAAGACTGCTAAGGTTACCTGCTCTCACGGTAGTAATATAGAGTACAGGTACTCACGGTAGTAATACAGAGTACATGTACATACTGTATTGTACTGTTAAATTGTCTTGATAGCGTAATGCATAGTGCGCGGAATTTCGATGTGAGTATCCTGGGTGGTTAGAGTCCTCGGAGTGCCACATGTATTTGTTGATTTCATTAATTGAGTTTAGAGTGAAGTTGGTTTGTGTAAAAAAACAATAATTCTGTTTAGGTTTAATGAAATGGCTGCAACCATTTCTTACATAGCTGATCAACAGGAAATCTTCAAACTGACACTGCTCAAATTTACTGGAAATAGTTCATTCCCATGATTTTTAGCATAATTCAGAAGTTAAGGCGCAGCTAACTTCCTTCCCTAATGCTTTTAACACTTGTATTCCCAAGCCAGTGATTAATGGTAGTAATGTTACTCAGTTAGTCTTAAAAAGTCATAATTATTTAAGCCATCAATTCCTAATTTAAAACATTTTTAAATTTGTATATTGGCCTTTGTGCTAAGTAAATTTTAATTATTTAAGTGTACAGTATATACAGTAGGTATATATTTACATTGTTGACAAATTATAGAACAAGATACAGTACTGTCAAAGTGGATGATAACAACAGATTGGAACGTAACAAGATGAGAATGATGAATTTAATGTGAGGGACTAAACTGCAATATAGGATATCTAGTGAAGAGCTCTGGAGACGATTAGGTATCAGTGATGAGATACATACTAGTAGGCTTGGATGGATTGGACAAATGGAGAGGATGGATGAACTAAGTTGGGTGAAAAGATGCAAGTCCGTGAACGTGGAGGGAGCTGCACCAAAGAGTAGACTAAGAAAGACGTGGGATCAGACCTTAAGGTCGGATGTTGAACAAAACAAAATGAGAAGTGAGGCCGCTCTGAACAGGGCTGCCTGGAGCGCTGCCATTAGGATTCGAGACAGAAACAGCACTCTATCTTTAAAATGTATATACTACGGTAGAACTTTAGGGAACAGTTTTAAGTTGGTATCATTATAATCGGTTTTCCTCTATATCTAATGTATGTACAGTATTTCTTACTCGTAAAAATACCTGTAGAATCGGCGATGCTCCAATCTTTAATTCCCAAATTATAGAAAAACAGATATTCAAATAAGAATAAAATCTGAAATAAATACCTTATAATACAAATAAAAATGTAGGATATGAGAGCTAAGAGTGTGGTGACGTAGGTGTCTCCTTGATGGCGTGGACAGCATAATTTATGGCAGTATTGGACAGCCAGCACCACTGGTTGTTGAGGGGGTTGTATGCCATGCCATGTACAGTACGCGTCACAAACCCACCTGGAACAACATAGGAAGATAAATGAAAATAATGTACAGTTGCCCAAATAAGTTATGTCGCGGCACCAAGTATATTTCGGTCAATAATTGGTATCAGCACTATCTAAGCATTAATTCATGGTTTCGAGCGAGATATACAAACATGTTCCAATCTTTACACACCCTATTCAACATCCGAAAGACATTAATACAGCACACAGCGAGCAAAACGTAATGACAGCGGAGACACGGCTTATTTGGCCAACCATACCAGGCACAGTTGCCTTGATACAGTTCTGATGAGTGATAATGAGTGGGAGTTGTTGTTGTTGTTGTTCCCTAAGCTGCCTGGCCGAACAGCCCCGAGTCCCTGAGGAAGGGACTCCTCAGCTCAACTCCCACCTTTGAGTGGGAGTTGTGGCGTGTGTTACATAAATTTGGAACTGTGTGTAAGAAATGGAACCTGAAGATCAATGTGGCAAAGAATAAGGTTATAGTCTTTGAGAGGGATCCAGTTACAGTGTGGAGTGAGGGTAAATGGTCATGACATTGGGAATATCATGGGAGTATAGAGGATGAAGCGCAAGAGAGGGTGCAACAGAAGAGCATTGCAGCAGTGACAAGGAATAGGGTGGTGAGCAAGTAAGTCAAGAAGTCACTACATGATACTATTGTAATCCCAACACTGACATCGGGAGTGAAGCATCGACGTTCTTGGCAAGATAAAAAATCAAGAGCGAGATTAAGGGGAAATGGGTAGTTTTTCTGGCCCACCCTTCTTTCGCATGTTTAGCCACAATAGTTTTCAGATTTTAAGATGTTTGTCGATGTAAAGACCTTTCACCTTATTTCTTTGTCAATATTAAGACCTTTCGTGCTATTTAAGTGTAGAATTTCCTGGAGAACGATAGTGAGCCTGTAATTTTGGATGAACCGGCATTTGGCCGGGACATTTTTCTACTGAAAAATATACATATTAATCTAGAAGGGGGATCTAATGGATGTTTTTTTTAAGTTTGATGGAGGTCTAGAGAGGAAATTAGAAAAATAATGGTGCTGGTGGACTTGCATGAGAGACAGACAGGTGAAAGAGGAAGTACATGAGCATTGTAAAGTATACTCAGGCACAGAGCTGGGGGTGGCCGACTCAAGACAGAGCCCGAATAGGGACAACACTACACAACATAAAAACAAAATATAAAATTCACACACATCTAGGTCGCCCAGGAGAAGACATTACATCAAAATCCAGCAGAAATACAGTACAGTAAATAGTTTTATCACCTTACTTTTTTCAAGAATAAATAGCAGCTCTTGGCGCGGGATGAACTTATTCCAGTCGTGTGTACCGGGTGGGAGGAGGCGCAGGGCATACTCTGCCACCGCCACCGCTCCCAACCAGGCTCCAGCTGTCTTGTTTAGGGTCGTCAGGAATATAGAACCACCAGGCTGAGGAGAACGAAGATTGGTATTGTCAGGATGATTAAACTGACAAGCTGAAGATAATAGATTGAAATAATTTACTGTAGAAACTTATACAGTTAGCGGAGGTAGCACTGGAGCATATTGTACTGTAGAGTGCTTGTTGGAGAGTCGGACTAGTGCTAATCACCATTAAATATCTAAGGATCATACATGCATAATAAGTTTAGCTGCTATGGCAACATTGCAAATAATCAAGTACAAATATTCAAAGTAAAACCTTGATGTCTGTACAATAGAATAAATATATTATCATTGGTTGATGAAAAAACACAATAATTGTGCTTTTCCTCAACCAGTGATAATATATTTACAAACATCAATCAACCTTATTATTAGGTTGATTGATGTCTATATAATAGAATAAACACATTATCATTGGTTGAGGGAAGCCACAATTAGGTTGAGTGCAAACTTTAGTGTGCTTTTACAACCTGAGCTTCACCACATATAGGTGACTAAAAGTTGCTGTAGTTCCCCCAGACTGCCTGGCTGAACAGTCCCGAGTCCGGTAGACCAAAGCCGCTTCAGAAGTTGAGTACAGTACCTTGATAGTGTGAGAGCAGGTGTGTATGAAGAGTTCTGGTTGGTTAACATGTTCCAACACCTCCGAGGCCACCACAGCATCATATCTCTCACCAGCCTCAGCAATGTGTTCCTCTATAGTACCATGCACGTACCTGTACAACAACACAATTTATCATTCACACAATATTATGCTTGAAATATGTGCATTGTCGCAGGTATAATGGCAAAAAAGTAAATTAAAATATTAAAGATATCATAAATAATAATAATATTCAAAAGAATATCAGTAAAGATACCATTATTAAATATGTTAAGATATGAAACACTCCAGTACATAGTATTGTATTGTTTATAAAGTCCTATCTTTTTTCATTCCTAGAGTAGCATCTAGTAAGTGGTAGACTCACCCATACAGCATTAAAGTGACAATGGTCACAGTTAAGGGAGCATGTATATGACACTATCATGCCTTTCACCCTCACCAGGCCTCCTCAATGTCTTCTGGGGCATTTTCAAGTTCCCTACAAAACTAACAATTTCAACTCATCACCATGGGAATATGATAGAAGCCACGGAAGAGTTTCTGTTAGCTATCTGCAGTTTGAACAAGCACCTTGATCATGAGATACTTAGTTATTTTTCAAACACTTTTATTTAAAGAGTAAAATTGGGATAAAGATGTCGAAAAATGTCAAAATGCATGGGGTCGAGGAGTTAATCGGTACTTTACTTCAGTATAACTGTACCAATATTTGTAATAACTGGAGATGTTGGTAATAACCATTCAAATTTGTAAACAGTAATGATGCAATATATTACTGGACTCCATCTGGCACCCTAAGGTTACTGTCAGTGTGGAGGTGGGCCACTCAGAAGTTCTAGTTTGATGTTTCCAAATCAACACAAATGTTATCACCAATCATAATTACTGTACAACAACCTTCACTCAATTAAATACCATTAGTTAGAGAGAGAAGGAGTACAGTAAAATTGGGATAAAGACAAAGGCTTTGTCTCGAGTCGGCCACCCTCAGCTTAAAAAAATATAAATAGGCCTACATAATATAAAATAAAATACAAATATAAAAAACTACAAATATAAATGGGGCATGTGTCAGAGTATTGTATATTAAAATGTAAAACTTGCAAACTAAACAAACCAAAATTGGGACAAGGACAATATAAAGTCAAATTAAATTATCAAAATCGCTATGTGAAAACAACGCTTACTTATTAAATAAAAGAACACAATCCACCACATAGGGTGTACATTACTACATGAGCAAGTTAATCTGTTTCCCAAGCAAACTAATCGCACATATAACAACGCACTATCGTCACGTTAAAGGAAGTAGTCAAGTTTAGAAGAATAGATACCGGTAGATAGATAGAGAGAGAGAGAAGGAGAGATATTGGCAAACTGAAGACAACAAGGTAGATACAAATTAGAGCATGAGTGCCACTGCATTGGTTGAAATAGTTGACTTGACACAGAACCATTATATCTTACTGTATTTTGTCTCGCACTCTAGGGTCTCGATCAGCGTGTATTCGGCCCACCCGTAGGTTTTCCTCCGCTGCATCCAGACCAACCACATTAGCACCCAACCGAGCTAAAGGCTACCAAAAAGAGAAATAGAAGGCGGTAAGGATGGTGTTTGCGGGCACACCCTCCGCTTTGGTTACATAAGTTGCATGCTTGCAGTTACGTTCGCGATAAATTTGACTGCTTTGTTTTACAAAATTATCCCACGCCCAGCTGTTATTTATGATATATATGATAATGACTATCCTCAACCGATTATTGTATCCCACGGCCAGTTGGGTAAATTGTTTCGTTACCGGCCGTGGGATTCAATAATAGGTTGAGGGAGGCTTTGCTCCCCTCACCCCTCCATGACTTATTGTCATCATCAAATATATTACCAGCAGAGGGCAGATGACAGCTGGCCGCGGGATAATTTAAAAAAAAAAAAAAAAAAAAAAAAAATCAAATTAGGCGTGAACGCAACTGCGAGCGTGCGACTTACGTAAACGAAGCGACTGTACGCGTGCTAACACTATCCTTACCTAGAAGGGTTTATGAAAACAAACAAGTACCTGGTACCCGTAACTGAACATCTCGTCTTGTTTGGTTGTTACACAGCTTACTTTGAGTCATCATCATGCTCAATATAGCTAAACCTAAATAGCTATTGGTACTGTGGGACAAGTATGATTTATTTTGGCTTGTGAGTCGGCTAGTCCTATCAAATGGAAATAAACACCTTTCATGTATTACTATACTCACTCTGAATTTCTTATACTTACACTAACTATTCCCAACTTAAGAGCTATACAACAGGCACCTTGTTAACAACTCAAATATTCCCAACTTAGAGCTATACTAATAATAATATACAACAGGCACTTTGTTAACAACTCAAATAATTCTTGAAATATAACAAATTAAGCAGCAAGACAGAGTTGGGTACACTTCCTTCAATTCCCATTACAGTATTTACTTTATCTTTGGACTTTTTATCAATTTCTGACTTTTCTTTTTTTGCAGAGAATTTTATTAGGAGTCTGTCACTTGTTCATGAGTTATCAAATAATTAAGCAAGATAATAAGCTCCCAGATATAAACTTCCTCCCTTCATGATAGGGTATGAAACAAGTCACCAAACAAAGATAATTTACTTTCATTCTGTGACCGCAAAACTGGTAGTGTACAGTAGTGTGATGAGTACTATTTTTAACATCGTTCTTAACCCAATAACCCCAAAATGAAATCAATGAAAGCATGTGATTCTCCCAGGATTCGAACCTAGGACATCTCATACAGAACTTACACGCTCCAACCAATACACCATCAGGAGTTAAAATGTAAAACTTGCAAACTAAACAAACCAAACCTGGGACGATACAAGATAAAGGTAAAATAACTTATAAGTAAGATTCACCTCACAGAGTATGCCACCCCCACAGCCCACGTCGAGGATGTTGAGGCCGGCAAGAGGCTGTGGACCGTTGACCTGATCATCTCGGGCCACACCGCTCTGTATTAGACCCTCGCGTACCAACCCCACTCTGAAAACCAGTGGTCACCAATTATATTCGGCATTATCATCAGCCTTTACCCCCTTCTGAACCGGCGACGTTTTTAACTTAATTCTAGCTATATTTAGAGGATTTTGTACAGTTTAAGAAGAATCTGTGGTAGTAAAAAGAGTTAAGTGAGATAGTTCGAAGCCTGTTATATGCTGGAGGCCCTTTTGAGACTGAATAAAATTGTCTAATAGTAGCCAGAATAAAGGTAACAGGGCACCGGTACTGAAAGGGCTAATTCTTGTCAAGGAGAGATTTCACTTAGGGGTTGATGGACAAGGATTAATTGTACTGTACCTAATCCAAGATTATGATATTCAGTAATTGGGTGAAGAATGTTATCAGCATAAACATGGAAGGTAGAGCACCACCAACGAATACTTGGAGTGCAATATTGCGGAATGGTTGAAAACGTGAAGAACATGGATGGATAGCTACAATCAGGTGAATTAGCTACACATGCTAGTAAGGATATGGGTATTTATAAACATTGAATAAGAAAGGATTATGCATAGGAAGGGCTGGAGTGGGCGCGGTGACGTGCTCGAATGGCCCTGGAACCCCAACACCAATTTCTTTCATTAGCTGCATACATAGTTTAGTTATTTACCAGTACCGGGTATCGTACTTCATTGCCTCAAAGAACCCTTTAGTTAAATAGAATCGGTTATGAAATTAAACTTGGTTATTTAACGTAACAAAATTTCCAGACAAGATGTGCCAAAGAAAGTTAAGAGAATAAGCATTAATATGAATCTGCCTACAAAGAACCTTTGTTGTTGTTGTTGTTGGTTTTCCCCAAGCTGCCTGGCCGAACAGCCCCAAGGCCCCGAGCAAGGCCAAGGCCATAACCAAGCGCCCCCACAGAACCCTCCCTGCCGACCACAATAAAGCCTGGGTGACCGAAGCCACTCCATGGCGGGGAGCTGAGGAGGGTGCGGAAACGCCCGGGAAACCAAAGCCCCACCCAGGGCCCTGTGCCCCTCAGCAATTATGAAGAGAAAGCTGAGGGGCAAAGGAAAGATGTGATGCTTTGGCTTCCAATCTCGGTAGATTAGGAGGTCAATCCACGCAAGAGATGCCGTCACTTGAGATCTAGAAAATATATAAGTAAAAGGAACAGTCAGAGTAAGCTATGGGTATGGCAGAGATCGCTCAGTTCTCACTCTGATAGACCAGCCCATCACCACATGACTAGAACCCAATCCTCTCAGCATCAGCTAGGAAAGGCCCTAGAAAGCTGCCTTTGGCGGGGGGATAGCTCCCCTATTTCAACCCTTTTCGGGGTTGGGCACCCGCCCGAGAACCTTTGTGATGCCCTATTACCGGTACTTAAACTTAGTGAGTGAGTGGAGAGTGGCTTGCAATCCCCGGCAAAAACCCACCAGAGGCCTGAGTCATCAATGCATTTACCACCATGATAGTTGGTAAAGTCAATGGTAATTGCACTTCATATGAACTAAAACTTATCTCTGATTTCTTATGGACTTGCTACAATCTCAATAATCACATTCCTTTACAATTTTGTTGATGAAAGCACGGATTTTGTTTTAATTGAATTGAATTTTCTTACTCTATCTTATATGGTATGTAAAAAATAAAAATATAATAAAATCTTAAAATCTAGTGTACCTGAGTTTATTGAGTGAGTGTAGTGGCTTGCAATCTCCGTTAAGATCCCACCATGAATCAGCCATCGCCCGAAACTTAGCAACCTCTTCCTCGATATATGTGGACGACTCACTCCGAACGTTGCTGCTGTCCTCGTCAGAACTGCTGCTGTCGGAACTGCTACTGTCAGAACTGCTGTATGAGACTCTACTGCTACCACCCCCATGCTGTTGTCTTGCTGTAGTGCTAAGGATCGAACAGGAGTAATGATAATAATACCAGTAATAGTAGAGTACAGTAACATACACAAATATACATATACTGTACATACTGTATATACAAAAATTTAAATACCAAGTGTTCCACATGAAGTGCGGTTGCGATTTATGTCCTAATGGCGGTGTTCCAGACAGCCCTGTTGAGAGCTACCTCAACTGTGAGGTTCTTCAATTCAAAATCCCACGTCTTTCTTGGTCTTCCCCTCCACATTGCATCTTTCACCAAACTTAGTTAATTCATCCTCTCCACATATCCAAACCATCTAAGCCTGTTAGTACGCATCTCATCACTGATAGGCTATTCTTGATACGGTACCTAACTTTCTCTTCAGCTCTTCACTAGATATCCTATCTTGCAGCTTGGCACTACACCATTCTCATCTCGTTGCTTTCCATTCTGTTGACACCATACACTTTGACAGCCCACATTTCTAAAGCATATGTCATTGCGCTTCTAACGCATGAAGTGTACACCTTTTCCATCAAGGGGAGAGAAAGTCTTCTCATGGTGAATATTGGCAACAGTTCTCTTTTCCCTCTCTCCGCCCCATTCTCTACTCGTCTTTTATCTCTCTTCTCTATTCCATTCCTTTACTCTAGAAACCACCCCTACATCTCCTCTGCTCTTCATTCGGCATCTCCCTCTCTATCAGTCACACTACCCATGTCCTTATGGTCCCTTCTCTCTCTTTCTATTCTTCAGTATGCAGTTCTAACTCTCTGTTCTCATATCTTCATCCTGTATCTCTCTACTCTTCTTTTCATCTCTTTCCATCACACAGAACACCTCTACTCAACTCTCCCTCCCTCCCTACAAACCCTTATATACTCTATTTTGACCCCACCCCAAAATTAGTCTCTTTCTCTCTCCAGTACAGTATCTTTCCCTAATACTGTACCGGTACTACACAGTAACTTTCATCTCCCTCCCTTTCTTCTCTTTAGATTTCCTCTCAATCCCACTGCAAAACCCCTATTTCTTTTCAATGTTCTGCATACAGTAGCCTATAGTATCTCTCTTCCTTTCTGCCTATTTTCCCTCCTATTCATTCAGGATCATTGTGTTGTGTGTAAGGCCGGTATCACACGAGACCTTTTATATTCAACATTCGATGATCAAAATTTATTCTGGCAACATTTCTGGAATATTTTGCTCTGCTATCGGAAACTATACTGATGATAGATGAATTTAGGTGGCAGAAATGTTTGAAATGTTGACCTCATAAGCTGCCAGACCAGTGTTGAGGATAAATGTTGACGGGAAAAACGCTCGTGTGATACCGGCTTAAGCCTACACTGTTATTCCCCAGCCAGCACTGTGTGGAGTAGAGTCCACACAAGCTCTTCTTCATAAAGACTTCATTCTCTCTCACTCTCTAATCTCTCTCTCTCACACATTACCAGTAGCATCGTGTAGTGTGTAAGCCTGCACTGCCATCCCCATGAGCCAGCGTTGGGTGCTGAAGCCTCCACACCAGCGACCTCAATGTCCGGTACCGCAACATTCTCCTTGCCCAAACACTCATAAGACTGGAAAAGTAATATATTATATAATAACAATAATAATAATATCAACTAAATAAATATCAAAATATAGAAATATATACCCCCAGATGGTTAGGGGGCCCTCTACCAAGGCCACCTAGAGTACCAGGCCGCACGGATGGGACCTTTAAATTCTGTGACGTCGACAAAAGGAGTGCTGAAACGGTCACTACCCTCGCAGGTCAGTATACATTTTAGTGAGGTAGGGGGAGGTTGTCGCTGTGTTTCCAAACTATTTTCCCCTCATATATACTTTATAAGTACATTATTCCCTGTGATAGCTTCTCCATGATCATCAACAATGCCTTACACGTGTTCAGTGCCAAATTGCAAGGGGAATTTCTAGCAAATGGCTTACAGCCATTCGACGAGTAGATTACACTCCAAATGAAAACAGCAGGGTGAGTAAAAATTATTCTACAATGTTATTCACCTCTCGTTTTCCTATACGACACTGTACATATTTTAAAATGCATCAGGAATAATTGGCTAGGACAGAACGATGAAGAAAAAACTATGAAATTCCCACAGTTCCCAAGTAAAAATGTCCGTAATGAATCTAATAAGATAATGTATGCCCCTTTCAGTACTCTCAAAAAACTGTATTTCTTAGAGGAAAATTTGCTCCTAAAGCAGGCCTATAGGCTAAGCCTGAAAGCATTATCCCCCTCCAACCTAGAGAGACAAAATGTCAAATTAGTTCTCCAAATTTTTAATGAGTGTATAATTCAAGCCTTGCTCAATATTGGAAAACATAATGGCCTAACGTTATTTTCAGATGTTGCTAGGTACATCGAAGTGTATCTTAATTGGTGGAATATAATGAATGTGAAATCCCCATTTAAAGGTCTTAGGCACAATAACAAGTTATCTTGTCCATTAACAAATAGTACAGATGATGACCGATATCAGTTCTTGGATAGTTTCCTTAACCCGGGAACTGCTGGGAGACTCTTAAGAGTTCCCCCGGCGGACTGCGGGGAGACTCTTAAGAGTCAGAGAAAAAAAAAATCAACTTTTGACATCGAAAAAAAAAAAAAAAAAAAAAAAAAAAAAAT
>JAGKTK010001310.1:48053-62016 GCA_018397895.1 Paralithodes camtschaticus
GGTAATTTTTTTGAAAAGACTCGCAGCGTTATTATACATAATTTATTAGGGAAAGTGAAGCTCTATGGAATCCTTATAATATACTCACATAGATTCCACTGTGGAAGAATAGTTTTGATAGTTAACTATAGTTTTGATGTAAATACTACCGCAACTACGAATCTTGTTTCCGAGACCTAGTATATTAACCTAACCAAACAACCTAACCTAACCTAACCCTAGAGTGCCCTAGACCCAGTACGTGGGATACAACACTAGCCCTTGCAAGTTGCATGCCAGCTACTGTGGGTTCATATATTAGACATACAATAACATCTTTGTAGAACATAACACTTTACCGTAGCGAGTGTACTCCATTTCGAACACTTTTTGTACACATGAACACGTCCGTAGCACTAGCAGAGCTCTCAAGATTGCGGGACTGAGTTTGTTTACGCGCGGGACTGTTTTTATCGACAAAATCGAGTTACAAAACTTATCAAAACTATTCTACCACAACGGAATCTATGTGAGTATATTATAAGGATTCCAATCATTCCATAGAGCTTCACTTTCCCTAATAAATTATGTATAATAACGCTGCGAGTCTATTCGCGATAATTATCAAGGAAATTAAGGTACTCTCCTAGCCTAGTCCTAGGCTACATGCAACATGGCCTATGTGGGTAAGATTAGGAGTAGTGGGTGTACCACTACCAACATACAGCATAACTCATCTATAAAACATTAACCTAACCAAACACCGTGAACGACCGCAGCAGTGCAAGTACTGGTACTGAGCTGGATACACAGGCATAGTTTGCCTTTTTCCAGAGGATCTACTGTAAGAAACTGTAAGAAGTTGAACAACCTAACTTAACCTAGGTTAGGTTAGGTTAATGTTTTATAGATGATTTATGCTGTATGTCGGTAGTGGTACGCCCACTACTCCTAATCTTACCCCTATGTGTAGCTTACATTACTGTAGGCCTAAAAGGAGGGCCCTTGACCTATTATTGTATCCCTCAGCAGTCAAAATAGACGGGAACGTGAATGATCGCGAGCGTACAAGTAGAAAGCTATCGATACATTTGCCCCTAAATACGGGTAGAATGTAGAGTTCAGGCGTACCGCCAGCCTTGTTTACACTACGCGGAGCGGCGTCGGATGCTTGCCATCATGTTCCCGTCTATTTTGACTGCCTTTGGAGTTTGGATACAATAATATGTTGGGGGGGGGGGGGGGCTTTGTCCCCCCTCACACCCCCATGACATATTGTCATCATCATATATAGGATATTGCCAGCAGGGGGCAAATAACCGAAAAAATTGCTGTCAAAATAGGCGCGAACTTAACCACGGTGATCGCCCTATGTAAACATGACGAAATATACCGGCAAGAATGTAGTTACCGGGTGTACCGCCCGTCTTGTTTACACTACGCGGACGCTCACCATCATGTTCCCGTCTATTTTGACTGCCTTTGGATACAAAAATACATTACCCTAACCAAACAACCTAACCTAACCTAACCTAGTATTAGAGATTTATAAGTATTTATAGATGATTTATGTTGTATGTCGGTAGTGGTACACCCGGTAACTACATCCTTCGGTAAGATCCTGTTTAGCGGGAGGAACTTTTTCCGATGCCTATTTACTAAGAAACATTGAACAATATCTTTAACCTAACCTAACCAAAACCTAACCTAACCTAACCTAATATATTAGTGGACTATTTATGAATGTAAAATTTCAAAATATATTGTAACATTACCAAATTATTGAGATATATGTACAGGTCCTCCCGCTACACAGGATTATACCCATCCTTCCCTTATCGCCTCCTAAATTACAAAGTTTCTTCTGCCTTATGGATTTTCTTTCTTTTTTTATGTCTTACTTAACCTTTTTGCGCACAAGGACATGATTTGCGCCCTTTCTTTTCTGGGATACTAAAAGGTGTTTAGAAACCTTTAGTGTAGTTACTTCAAATTCTGCAATTGTCTTTGAGCAAGCTGTGAGCAGAAAACTAATTTTGAAGAGGTAATTATAAGATTTAGATAATTCTATTTCTGAATACTAAACGGCAACCCCTGAAAGTAGCCTACTAACTTAGAAACCTTACTGATACGTGGAAAGCAGTTTTATGCTCATCCCCATTACTATATGATCCATTATTGTTCATGATAACCCTCCCCAATCTGACTTAAATAACTTAACCTAACCTAATTTAGTGTCCTAGAGGGAGCGGTTGCCCTCACATCCCCGCTGAAGAGGTTGACAAAATAGTATGAATCTAAAAAATCCTAAGATTACTGGTATTTTGATGATACAAAAACCCAAGATCTTGAGAAAAAGCCGTAGGATCTTGGGGTGGGGGGTATCCAAAGATTGGCATCACAATTTAAAAAAAAAATTAACTACAGTAAAGCTACTCCTCAGTTACAGCATTTCTACCTTTCAACCTCTTTGGGAGTCTTAGTCTTTGGATAGAAAGATAGTCCTACTTAGTAATAAACATAATTATTTCATTGTCTCAACTTGAAGTCATCATCAGCAACTAAAAATTAACTAACATTTCTTATTAATACAAGGTTTATTTTTGTTTACTTATTTTTAGGAAGACATGAATAAGAAAGCAGAAGAGGAAGGTGATGGCCTACCAGAGATTTACCTGAGTCCATCCCGCAGTGGGAGGATGGCTGAGGCTTCCCGACCCTCCAGTGATACAGATCCGGGCACCTGGGAGGAATCTGACTCTGAGATCTGGATACCACTGCCTGCTGAAGCCACGATCACCTCGGAACTAACCACAGAATCTCACACTTCTTATCTCGGACAGAGGGAGGAAATCGAAGGTGGATCATCTCAAGAATCACAAAATACTTCACTCATTGTCATTGGGAATCAAGAAACAAACTTGGAAGAGACGGAAGGAAATGACCGGGACAGGATCATTGCATCTTCAGGAGCATATAATTCCTTGGGCCAAGGTGATGTCAGAGGGAGAGATTCTAGATTGACTGGACAAAGGGGTGAAACCCCTGGCTCTGATTGCCCACCCATGGCCAATCTTGGTGCTTTTGCTAGAGCTCTAAGGCAGCCTCTGGTGTTGGACACTCAGGTTGGTGCAGCTGGCAGCTCAGAACTTGTGTTTTCACCTGGTGGGGATCAGGGTTTTATGGTGGTGCCGGCTCCCCTCACTCCCCTGGATGGTAGTTGCTCAGACTCAGAAGCACTGGACTGGATGGCAGCTTATGGAGCAGTGGGAGGAGTGCCAGCTCTGGTGCCTGTCAGGGATGCTGTTGAGGGTGCTGATGATGATGATGCTACACGTATCCAAAGTTACCTGGGGAGCGGAGGAGGAACAATAACTGGTGGAGAAATAGAGAGACTAGAACGTAACTCACCTGCTGGTCTCAGTACTCCAGATGGTGATTTAGATGTGCTAGTTGTATCAAATCGGCCTGTTCCGGAGAAAAGTCTTGAGTTAACCAGAGTGAGGCCTCCTCTAGTGGGTCAGAGTGAGGAGGTGGAGGTGGTGGAGAGAAAAGACCTTGGTTCTACTGATGGGGAGGAATCTGGTGAAGATGGACAGATCCGTTTGCCACCAAGAAGCACAGATCTTTTTTGTCCCACAGATACCCAACCAGGATCCATGGGTAGCCAATCAGAAAATACCGACAGTGTGAAGACTGTTGTGGATCTGAACCGAGGTGAGGTTCAAGGCTGTGAATCAGACATTGCATTAGACAGCCCAGGCTTACTTGTGGCTGCTACTAATCAGTTATGTCCCAAGCCATCATTTGTAGTGGGTGGCCCCATCAGCCCACGGGGAAAATTTAAGCAATTCCAGAATACTGTGCGAGATAGAATGCAGGATATGAAAGCATCACTGGAGACCCAAGAAAATGAACCTGAGTTAGACCGTGAGCGCTACCTTGCCCAACCACCACTTTATCCTGCCATTACCTTAGTAAGTGAACAGGAAGTGTCCTTGGCTTCAATGGTATCTGTGGAGTCTACCAACCCCCCTGACTCATCAGAGCGAGTTACCTCCCCCTCTGTGCTGTCTGTGTCAAGTGCAGCTTCTAGCAGGAGAATGGAATGGGACTCTGGTGCCGATGTTGGTTATAGTGGTGGAGCTACTGGTGGTACTCCAGAGGCAGCTCTCACTTCACTCAGCACATTAGAAAGAATTGCTATTGGTAGCTACGCCTCTGTCCTTAGAACTGAGCCTGAGGGTACTACACAAGTAAGAGAAAGGCAGAGGCTAAACAAGCGAGGCGGACGTTTAGGATCAGGGCGTTTGGGAGCCCAGTTAGTTGGCAGTAAGCAGAACGCAGCTTTGGATACAACAACTGGCTCATCTACTCATTCGTCACCATCTCATAGGACTCAGCAAGTATATGTCTCATCCAGTGAAGAAGACTTCAGTTACAAAATGGCAAGCCCAGCTCAAAGTCCACGTCGACGTCCAAGGAGAAGGTCACTAGTAACAGGGAGTCGCGACGGAGACTCTCCTCACAAGAGACTCACAAAGGCCCACCCTGTACTTGGTAGAAGGCTGAGGGAGCTGGCACAAGAGCATCATGAAGGTAAGAGCAGCAGCCTTGTTGAGTTAGGTCAAGTTGATGTGAACAAAGCCAAGCATAGTCGAAGTACCAGTCAGTATTCTCTTTCTCTACCTCACCACCTGTTTGATCATTTCAAATCTGAATCCAATAAAAGTGAACGTAAAGGAGTGGTTGGTGCTGTGAACACCTCCACATCAACCAGCACTCTCATTCCTAGTGTCTCCCCCCGACCAGCCTCAGCCAGCACTAGCAGCACTCAGGTGGCTGATACTTTACTTCCCCCACATTCATCCTCCTCTACCAACTCCAGACACAGCTCTCTCTCTTCCCTAGCAGTAACAGAGTCCAGGCAGGCTCAAATCCATACATCCAGCGGCTACAACCATAGCCCGAGATCCCATGACAGCTCTGATCTAGACGTCTGGGAAGCTAGAGAGGGGGATCACTCGCACAACCTCAAAGCCAGGAAAAACAGCGAAAATGCTCGTAACCACGAATATTTGGCGAGAAAGGGAAATCAGACTGGACTTGACCCGGAACCTACCCGCTCTATAACACCCCTAGGTAGCGGTCCTCATCAAGTTGAAAGGTGGATGGAGGAAAGTAGCGGGGAGTCGATGCAGGGCTCTAATGTTGCTCTCCAGTCTCTCTCTGTCCGGTTATTAGGTCACATTCAAACTTTAGGTGAAGCTGGGTGTCTAGGCCAAGGTCGCGATTATCATAAATTAAAGGACTACGCCACGTTCATTGGTGTTCCTGCCGCTACAGACGAGGAGAGACGGCTAAGGCAGGGGGTGGCCAACGTCATTATGCGGATGTTTGGAGAGATCGGCGGCCTGGATCACACCTCCGATACCTCTCACGCCTCCGACACTCTCCACTCAGACACATTTCCTTCTGCCACCTCCAATACCCTGCCGTCTGACACGCTGCCAACTGCTCCTTCTGATACATCGGATACCCAATCAGGCAGAGTACAGGTCTTACAAGATTCCGGCAATTCAGTTCCCTCGTCTCGTCAATTTGAAGACACCAGTGACCCCTTCAGCCATGGTTAGTTGAGTTGAGAAATAGAATGTGGGATAAACAAAAAACAAAAATTAATAAATGGTGGGGTTCTACCATCTGAATTTACTCTAGAGTTGCTCATAAATGCTCGCACAGTATAGTGTTAGAAAAAGTGTACCAGCAATAGTGAAATTACAATTTTCAAAAGGGGTTTTCCAGCCCAGCCTGCACCTTGCACCAGATATACCATATACAATAGATGAAAACACTTTTTTGAAAATAAAGTACAAATTGTATATATAGCTAGTGTACTATATTTCAAGTGAATCAAAATCTTAAATTGACAACTATAATTCAATAGTTTTCATATCTTGGTTATTTAATTTCTTATTTAATAATCCTTTATAATCTGGAGCGCGTTCAAGAGCACTAATTTTAGCGCCCGGTTGGCGCTACAGCGTTACTGAACGACATTGGGCGCGCATACGGTCGCTTACGGTTGCTCATTCAGCGCCCAGCCTTTGGAGGAGTGACGCCGTGAGGCGCACAGACAATACATCTTTAGAATTTGTTTTTAGCGCTAGCAGACAAATTATTCTCGACCATATGCACATACAATCACTTAAAACATCGACTATTCATATTAGTATGTGTTATTATTTACTTTAACCCTCTGTTCCCGGAAGGGCTCTTGAACGCCCATAAAAAAGCATACACGAGCTACCCGGAAGGGCTCTTAAACACCTATGAGGTCAAAGCCTGTGAGCTTGGTGTGCGAGGCATCGGTACGACGCATGTAAACAACAGCCGGCTGGACCGACGCCCCGCATCTCCGGCCACAAGAAGGAGAGCGTCGCTTGTTCGTGTGTGCCTGTATGTTGTTGTTAAGTATCGAAAAGTAGTGTAAAGTTGCTGTTTTTGCCATAAAGTTATCTCCAATGAAATCATCATCACAACTCAACCAGTTGACTTAGAGAGCTCTACTTAATGCCATTCTACAGGTAAATAACACAGCTACGCTTGGGGATGCGTGGGAATGCGGGAAGTAGTCAGAATAACAAATATACGGTAGCCTAGCCTAGACGTTTTTCGGCCAAAACACCTGGGTTTCGGGGAATATTTATGTAATGCGTAGCCGGGGCTGGAGGGTTAAAACATTTATATTAAATTTTCGATCAAAATATTGACACAAATATACATCTTTATGTTTCGATAGGAGGCATAGAGGATCCGCATGTATTGAAGTGGCGGACGAAAATAACATATGACAAATTTTATGAACGAATTTGCTTTCTTTCATATACTGTATAGGCTACTTTATTGTAGAATGTAATAACCAAAAATATGGTTACTAATAAATATTAATATGTATTTTAGGCCAATGAGATGCTATAATTCAATAGCGTAGCATGCTTTAGGCCTAATTACTCATGGATATTACAGGATAAATATCCTAGTAGTTGATTAGATGTAAAGAACAATCATTGTCGTTGTTTAGAGCGTCAAGTGAAGACGCTGGTATAAACGTAACCATGGCAACCACCCTGTTTGTTTACGTATTGCGGAAGAGGCTTCGAAATCGTTCAATAGGTCCCAATTCGCGCTATGGAAACTAGCGTCTGAAGTCTTGCTCTTGAACGCGCCCCTGATACTGTAGTAGATATACTAATACTGGTACTCTATTTCTTCTCTTAGACAAGAAAGAAGAAGAGGTTCTCAAAAATAATCAGGCATCCAGCGAGTTAATTTCTGAAGCAGTAAACCAGCGTACTTCCTCAGAGCCTATCGCTGGAAGTAGAGTGTGTATAGATGATGATGAGCGTTGTGCCACACCGGGCGGCACTGTGGTGGTGGTGCCATACAGACCACCCTCGGCTACACGCACCTACTATATGGCCGTCTCACATGGTAAGTCTCACAAGATACAGTAGGCTTCACATTGTATTATTTTAGCTCAGCTTATGTTGAAGAACTACACTAGGTAGACAACCCTGATTGTATATAATCCTGTTTGGTTAATTTATATAATGATTATATTAAAGAATATTCTAAATGATGCAATGAACACTTTTCATTGTATTATAATATGCTCAGATCATGTTATAGGGATACTCTAAGACAATCACCGAAGGACTATTCTAAATGACCTGGTAAACAACTCTGATTGTATTTTAGTTTTCTCCTATTATGTTGAAGAGCTAATCTAACTGCCATATTTGAACATTATTATTCTCAGATCACATTGACGGACTGTTGGAGGGAGAGCGAGAGCATGGCTCCGTGTCATCCCCCTCCCATGACTCCCCCCTGCCTGGAGATGTGTGGAGGGGCCGGGTGGAGGGAGGAGGCTCGGCCCCCCCACCACCCACTCCAGCCTTCACCTCACACACCGATCAACTTCTTGGTAACAATACTCTTGGTTCAGATTTTGAAATTTAAGATGTGTTTTATTTTTGTGTGTTCATTGTTTTCTGTTGTGTTGTGTTGTCCCTGTTTGGGCTCTGTCTCGAGTCGGCCACCCCCAGAAAAAATAAAAAAATAAAATGGGGAATTGGCATGAGTTTTATTATTACTCTGTTCATTAATTATATTAGGGAATACATTTCATTTAAGGTTGCTATGCTTGGTTATTAAGTTGTAAGAAAAAAAAATTCATAATCATAAGAAAAATATGCTATTTTTGTTGTTGCTGTTCCCCAAGCTGCCTGGCCGAACAGCCCCAAGGCCCCGAGCAATGCCAAGGCCATAACCGAGCGCCCCCACAAAACCCTCCCTGCCGACCACAATAAAGCCTGGGTGACCGAAGCCACTCCATGGCTGGGAGCTGAGGAGGGTGCGGCAACGCCCGGGAAACCAAAGCCCCACCCAGGGCCCTGTGCCCCTCAGCAATTATGAAGAGAAAGTTGAGGGGCAAAGGAAAAATGTGACGCTTTGGCTTCCAATCTTGGTAGATTGGTAGGTCAATCCACGGAAGAGACGCCGTCACTTGAGATCTAGAAAATATATAAGTAAAAGGAACAGTCAGAGTAAGCTATGGGTATGGCAGAGATTGCTCAGTTCTCACTCTGATGGACCAGCCCATCACCAAATTGTTTTATTTAGTCTTGTTTTCCAGGGACATAACAATATCCTTATGTGAGGAATTATGAATGAAAAATATATACAGTATTATAATATTTATAAAATAGGCCTATATAATATACAATCAACACTGAATTTGAGATTTGATGAAATTACTGACTATTAAGCAAATCGCGCTAATAAGTTGATTTCCTAATGTATTTATGCATACATAAAAATATCCACAATCAGACACTTTATTATATAATTTGTTATGCATATTTTGATGCTTATTTATACACCAATGGCCCTGCACATGGTCGTGTACTCAACATTTAATTGTGTTGGTGGTGTAATGGTTTAAATGCTTCTGTTCTGGGTGTGGTGTCCCGAGTTCGAATCCCGGGAGGACCATATGCTTTCATTAGTTTATTCAAGTGCATTGGGGTTTGTAATTGATGATTAATGTTAAGAATGGGGTGTTACTTAATCATATATTCTAATCTACAGACTTGGTAGGTGTTGACAGAGAAGCTTGGGGTGATGACTATGGTGGTGGTGGTGCTGGTGCTGGTGGTGGTGTTGGTGTTGGTAGTGAGTGGTGGAAGGAGCGACCAGGTGGAGGAGGTGTTGGTGTTGTTGCCGCCCACTCTCCCACCACCTCAGAAGAGTTGTCGCCCGCCCACCGCCCGTCCTGGCAACTTCTCCCGCCATCCAGTTGGCCGGAGGAGGAGGGTGAGGAGAGGGAGAGAGCGGTGGCTGAGTGGTGGGCCAGAAGAGGGGACACCGGACGACTATACCAAGACCGACTTGGAACTTTTCACATCGCCCAGCAGCCACCAGGGTAATAATAAATTAAACATTTTACTGTAATGATATTACAGTATATACAGCATATATATTTTTTCTTATACTCAATGACGCTTTCCACTTGGGCGAGATGGCACACAGAAAATTAAGATCACAAGAAAAAAATCGAAGACCTCAAGCTTTCCAGTCATCTTGTATTATATTAACTTCCCCAGGTACCAAGAAGACCGGGACAGCCACCCCTCCGAGTCCCCTTCGGACCATGATCGGCACCGTCCGGACCCGCCCCGCCCCCCATGGACCAGCTCAGGGTCGGAGTCGGCCTATGAGACTATCCGGGAGCGACACAGACGGGTGGACGAGGCGCTGGCATCCTCGTTTGAGTTCTACTCCACCTCACCTCGCCCAGCACGACTTATGTCATGCACGCCTCCATCTGTTCAGGTATATCCTTGTACAGTATACAGTATATTTTGTTTTTTTTCTATGTGAATGTGTATGTTTTGTATGATGTGTTAAGAAGAGTAAGCTGTATTTCTACATTAAAAACAAAGATCCATTCCTGTTTCCTTTGAAGCTATTTTGCATATTATGTTCCCTCTGTATAAATTAAGTTTGTATAGGGTAAGACGGGGTAATTTCGCCGCGGCGCTAATAATTTGCATTAAAACGCCGATATCTCCGAAACAATTGCATGGATTCGGCTGCAGTTTGGCTTAGGTTGTAGAGCAGTTTTGGTTTAGGTTGTAGAGCAAGTTTGGTTTAGGTTGTATAGCTAGTTTGGCTTAGGATGTAGATCTAGTTTGGCTTAGGTTTTGTTGTAGTTTCGCGGGGCCTGGAGCCGGGGCTAGCGGCGCGTCTGACGGTATGGTCGGGTGTGTGTGGGGGTGTTTGTGGGTGGTTTGTATGTGTGTCTGTTTGCGTGTGGTTTGTATGTGTGTATGTTTGCGTGTGACACAGTGTTGGCAGTAGCCGTCAGCTGCTGCCTGGTACTTTGTACTAGCAACCTACACGCCGCACCCACACGAGACACGTCCACACCCGCACTAAATACTTCCACACCCGTAGGCCTAATAAATACGTCCACAACCGCACTAGACACGTCCACACCCGCACTACATGTCCACAACTCCACACCCGCAATAGACACAGTGGCGCCTAGGCCTACACATGTGACACACCTGCATCTCTGCCCGCCCTGTTCAGCTGTGTGTGTGTGCGTGCAACGTTTTTCTATTGGCATGTTTAGTGTCAGTTTGGGTTTGTGAATGTTTTCATTGCTTTTACCTGTGTGCTAGTGTTTTGTCTGGCCATTAATCATATAACGTTATCTAGTTTACTAGCTAGATGATGCGTAAAATAGGTCGAGAGTGACTTTTTCCAAAAATTCGGCAGCATGACCAAAACATTATATTTTTTTAGTTTTTTCGGCATCTATAGCAGAAAGGCTGAATGTATAGATAAAAAATTAAAAATTAAAAAATTCCATTTGTGGCAGTTTCTATTTGTCAAAATACGTGATTTTCGGCGAAATTACCCCGTCTTACCCTATACAGCAGTTTAAAAAATGTTGGTGGATGGGCCTGTTTGTTGTCTTTATATTGTGTCGTCCCTGTTTTGGTTTGTTTATTTTGCAAGTTTTACATTACTCTGTCTCGAGTTCGCCACCCCCATAAAAAAAAAAAAATGGGGTAAGTGCCAGAGTATACAGTATACATACATTATATTTTACTGGAGCTAACTGACAAGAGCATGAATAAGCTAGTTACAGTATTACAATTAAATAATTGTAATAAAGTTTTATAACATGAGTACTGTAGGCCTAATATATTACCCCCATATTTAGCTAGTTAATATGAGAATCAAATTAAAAAATATGTTTACAGTACTGTATTGTAATTAAAATGTAAAACTTGCAAAATAAACAAACTATAACAGGGACGACACAATATAATTACAGTAGAACCTCGCTCTTTCGGACTTCAATCTTTCGGACTAGCATTTCAATTCGGACTCATGGTTCAGCCTTTCGGATTTGTCTGAAAGGCTGAGAAAATACCTCCATCCTTTTCGGACTACATTTAACTTCGGACTCATGCTTCAGCCTTTCGGATTTGTCTGAAAGGCTGAGAAAAATTAAATCGCATTTGGACCAAACAGCCGAGTTTCGGACTTGTCTGGTTAGGTGAATGTGTATTTGGACTTATAAACTTCGGACTCATGCTTCAGCCTTTCGGACTTGTCTGAAAGGCTGAGAAAAATTATTTCGCATTCGGACCGAAGAGCCGAGTTTCGGACTTATAAACTTCGGACATTATTTCAGCCTTTCGGATTTGTCTGAAAGGCTGAAGTGTGAGTTCGGACTCGGCCCTTTCGGACTTTTGACACTTTCGGACAGGGGTCTCCCCCAATTAGTCCGAAAGAGCGAGGTTCTACTGTAAATACTAATTCGTTCATGACCAGCCCTATGAGAGTTTTGTTCTAAAACTCAGTGGTCTGGTTAAACTGCTGTATTAAAAAAATAAATAATTCGTTCAACTTTTTCCTACTACTGCTTAGGAAGACGAAGTAGAGATAGATTCCGCAAACTACGGAGAGCCCGAAAGAGTGGGAGCCCAAGCACTGAGCCCTGGTGATAGTGACCAACATATACCCAGCACCAGTAGCGCTAGAGGACAACAACAACAACAACATGAGGCACTTCACACTTCCTCTTCGTATACCGGTAATTTATGCTCATAGTCGTAAGGCCAAGCGACGCAGGTGCTTTTTCTGGCCTTCATATATTGTAGTGTTTTTCATTACAAATATATTTGTATAGTTTTTGGTACCTTGACTGATAAAGTGCTCATGTGACACAGCCTTTACACCGGATCAGAATACAATGGTCTAATGTAATTATATTATAAAACTTGCAAAATTAAACAAACCAAAATAGGAACGACATATAAAGGTTAAAGAACTTATCAAAATCGCTATGTGGAAATAACGTTTTAATAAAATATAATTTTGAAATCAAAGAACACAAAACCACCACATACTGTAGGGTGTACATCACTACATGAGCAAGTAAAAAGAGAGATTTAGAACCCAAGCATTGAGTACCAGTGAGAGTGATCAACATGTACTGTACCTATACCCTATTCCAAGTAAGTAGGCCAAAACTCATTAACTTTAACCTCTATAACTCACAAGCAATAATAATAATTGAGTTAATATTCCTACCATTTGGGAAGGGTCAACCAGGGAATAGGTGTGCAAATTTACAGCCCAATTGCTCCAGCCCTTTTTGAGTTAGAGAGCTTAGAGTTCACGATTTCCGGACTACGTATTTGGAACAGGGTATAGTACCATTTACACAAGCAACTTACAGTAGTTCTATTGAAAGTATGGGATTCTTGTGTGGAGATAGGTCGTTTTTCTGGTCCCCCTTGTTCCTCATGTTCAACCCCATTAGTTTTCAGATTTTATGACGTTCAGCCCATTAGTTTGGCAATTTTTTGACCTTTTGCCCCATTTCTTTGCCAATATTAAGAGTTTTTGTGTAATTTAGGTATAAATTAAGAAGAACTGGCCTATAGAAATATGTACAAATTCATCTTGAAGAAGGGTCTTGGAGGGTGTTTTTTTTTAAAAGCTTGATTGAGGTGTATGGAGGAAACTTAAGAATGATAAAAATACATATAAATGCTGAAATAATACGCCCATCCCCCCTTAATGATATGTTCTGCTCTTGACAGAGAGTAACGATGTGAGCAGCCAGATCTCCTTGATCCAGAAACAGAAGCAGCAACACGTCCGTAAGATACATCACCACATCCTCACCTTGGAGAAACTAGAGAGGTACGGTAGGGTAACACTCTTCATCAATGTATATGTAATAATAATAATAATAATAATAATAATAATAATAAACGGTTTATTGAAGAATGGCAGCCTCATGAGCTGAAAATACACATTTTACAATTTAGTGGATGAACATGAGATGTACAGATATGAGGATGGTAAGCTTAGTTTACAAACAAAATAAATAAATACAATAATGATGCATGTGCAGAATACAAATTATCATAAAATAACTATGAGAGTAAGTGATATACAGTACATATACACATTTATTTACTTACTCACATACAGAACATACGTATATACACGTATGTGCGCACATACATATACATACATATATAGGAACATAAGAACATGCAGTAAGTGTGCACATGTCCGTATACACAAACGCTCACGTATGCACACAAACATACATACATACAGAAACTGTTTTGGTATGGTCAGTATGTATGTAGTTTATGTATTTGTGCAGTTTAAGAAGGATTTATATTATTCAGAGGGTTTATTGACATAATATTTACCCCTTTGAGTCCTAGAGATAGATTATAAGCTAAAGAATATCATCTAATGGTAACCAGATCATTATGAAAATTACATCATCATGTTGAAGGGGTTAAATAATATATACTAAGAAATCTGTGGCTGTTACCGGTACCCATTTTCTTTAATATTTCTATTTGAT
>JAGKTK010001311.1:0-35375 GCA_018397895.1 Paralithodes camtschaticus
CGTAATGCCACCTTTGCACCCTCAGACATGCTCTTCACTGCGTTCAGCAACTTGCCATCTACTCCGTATTTTCTAAGTACTTTCCACATACCTTCTCTATCCATTCTGTCATACTATCTCACCACCATACCTCAGCATTTCCCCACACACTCCATATATTCCTGGTGTCCATACTTAATATACTCTATCTGGTATGAACAGTCTCGATGTTACGTAATCTGGGTTAATATAGGTCGAACGTTCCATAATTCTTGGTAATATATTATTCCGTTGTATATGGGAAAGTATTGTAGGATTATAATTCCCATATATTTATGTATTATGTATTAAGATTGTTCATATGTATCTCAATATAAAGATGGGATACTTTTTCCATATGCTATGCACAGGCGCGGATAGTCACGAGAGACACGAAGACGTTTCTCTCGTCTCACTCTCCAACGAACCTCCGTCCCAGCTACACACGCTAAGCCTTCTTCATAGTTTCATATATTAGGTGTTTTCGCTTCACTTTCATCTAATATTCATATAGTCACTACATAATCATCTTTTGGTAGTTATCATGAAATATAACGTAAATATCTATCCTATCCTAGCCTATTATAGCCTCTTTCAATACGCTTCTTTGTCCTACTAACCACTTAAAGTCAACTAGCCTATTTTCCGCCATCCTTCAATCACCAGCTGAGTTCATCATAAAGGGTAATTATGCTATATGTGTTAATGCTTATTCCAAATTAATAATATACAGTCCACTTTATCTAATTTAACCATATATTTGGTCCTTCGACCTTTCGGTAGTTTGCCCCTCCCCCCCCAGTCTTTGTGTGTTTCGGCGGTTAGTGGTGGCCTAGCCTTAGTGGGATTTTTTTTTGTGCTGTACTTCGTCCGTACCTCATGGCCCAAGGCTTTTGGCGTCATGGTGCCGCGGGTGGTGGGGTAGGGGAGGATTTTCCTGCAATTGTTGACAGGCCTGCATACCCGGGCCCTATTAGGAAGGTGGCTATATTGAGCCACTCCTACGTGAGAACTATTGACGTGGACAGCCCCGTGTACCGGCCTTTCTTTGCTCCTCTGGCCGCCCCAGGTGCCCGTCTGTTTTCAGAAACTCTGGCAATATGTCGCCGGTTCTTTGCACAGGACGAGAATGCGCGAATAGACAGGGCATACAACGAGATGTAGAGTAGATCAACAAAGTCAGTATTGTCTAGAATAATAATAATCCTTCAAAGTCGGTACAGTATTTACTAATTAAATTTTGATTACTAATCCTTTGGGCCCAAATGATATCACAATTGATTGGCACTAAGATTAAAATCATCCATACTGTACTGTATAATAATTTCGAAAGTTAAGGTTATTCCATCTAGATCAAATTAATAGTGTTAACTAACTTCGTTATTCATTCACATATCTTTCTAAATTCTACTCTCGTTGTGTGCCCTGAAGGCGGGGTAATATGATAGCTGATAGGCTGAGTGTGTGTTAATCCAACTCAAAACTTTTTTCCTTGTGACTTCTTGATATTAACTTTTCTTGTGTAACATTTTCACATTTATTAAATTTAATAATGTAAAATTTTCGGTACCCATTGAGTTTAGCCTGATTAAATTACCCTATTGGCTCTCTCTCTTAAAATTCTTGATTTATTGAGACTCTTGGCCTATACTGTATTGTACTAAATTTCCCTCCCGGCTTTTCTTAACTTATGGTGTAATGCAGGGTCCAGAGAATATAGGGTCAACCCACGCAGGTACCTGTGAATGAGTGACGTCACAGTCCCCACGCTCTGCCTGAACCCCTCATATAAGACATCTTGTTTTTGTGATATATTGAACTATGCGTGTATATAGAATCTTATTTAATGTTACAGGACAAAAGAAAACATTAAAATATATCAAGCTTAGTATATTTTACAATTAAATGTGCATAAATATGAGGTAATATATTATGGATGATAGCGAGCATACCAATGAATAACATATAGGCTATAGGCTACACCAAGAAAGTGCTTACATTAACTTCATATGAGAGAGAGAGAGAGAGAGTGGGAGTGGTTGATACCTGATTAGGGGCTACTTATTCCTAAGGAATGACAGACTTGTGTTTGTGTGTGTGGACAAGCGGTGATGTGTGTGTGTGTGTGTGTTGATCTGAGTGAAAATCTGCGAGTGTATGTGTGTATGGGATAGTGGGAATGAGTGTTTGTGTATGCGTATCTTGGTCACCTTTATCATGACAAAAGGACTGCATTTTACAAACCATGAGTGTGTGTGTTGAATTCTAGCTTGTCAATGTTAAGCTGATAAATCTTTTTAATGCCCTATGAATTTTTCGCCAAGTAGAAGGGACACACACACATACTTATGCACACTCACACACACACACACACACACGCGCACACGCACACTCACGCACGCACATACACTTACGCACACTCACTAACACACACACCCACATGCATTATACAAAACTCGTGTGTGGGTTGGGGTTAGTTTCTAGCTTGTCAATGTTAAGCTGCATATTTTTCCTAACGTCATACACACAGTCACACACACGCACTACATTTTATAAACTGCGTGTGCATGTGTGTGTGTGGGTTGGGGTTAATTCTAGCTTGTCAATGTTAAGCAGAATAGTTTTCCTAACGTCATACACACACACACACACACGCACTGCATTTTACAAACTGTGTGTGTGTGTGTGTGTGTGTGTGTGTGCGCGCGCGCGCGCTTTTGAATTCTACCTTGCCCATGTTAAGCTGATGATTGTTTCTACTGTCATATTACCAGCTGCCAAATTATCACACCCACATTAGAATTAGAATTAAAACAGCAAGCTACAATTCATTGATTAGTAAATGCAGAACATTTAATTTACCAGTTGATATACAGCTGGAATTGTTTAAAGCAATGGTTAGACCAGTTATGTTGTACTGTATGCTGCTGAGGTATGGGGACATTATGTTATTAGAAAATTAGAACAGCTTCATTTGAGTTTTTTTTAAAGCATACATTACATGTTCATAAGTATACTAGTAATGACATGTTGTATGGTGAACTTGGTGAATATCCTATAGACATAAATATTAAGTGTTCAATGATCGGTTACTGGGTGAGATTAATTACTGGTAAAACAAGTACGGTAAGTTAAGTTATATAATGTACAAGTGTTTGTTACATTTGGATCAGGTTGGTGTTTATACTTCACCTTGGTTGAATTGTGTTAAAAGTATTTGTAATGACTGTGGGATGTCTGGAGTCTGGTTGTCACACAATGTAATAACCCCAGCCTGGTTCAGATTGGCAATAGAACAACAGCTTAAAGATCAACGGATAACAAAATGGAATAGTAATTTGTCAAGTAGGGCCATTTGTAGTAGCTATAGAACTTATACATTTGTCTTCAGTATGGAGGATTAACTTGCGAAAATGGATAAGGGAGAGAGACCAGCTATAAGTAAACTGAGAGCAAGTAATAATAAATGACCATTTAATACTGGTAGACACAGAAATATTGATAGAGAAGACAGGGTATGTACTAAATGTAATGAGAATGTGGTGCGGGACGAATATAATTTGTTGTTTATATGTCAAAATGAGGATATTGTACAGTTAAGGAATATATATATTTCTCATTACTACAAGCATAACCCAACACAGTATACATATTTACTGTTAATGAATAATACTAACTTAAAATGTATGAGGAATCTGTCACCTCTTCTCAAAAGAACGTTTACTATGTATAGATAGATCAAGTATTAGGACATTTAATATAGTTTGCTTAAGTTGTACCAGTGTACCGGTATTTACGTGTACGCTAATTTAGTTAGCAAAGGCATATTGTACATGTGTAGCATGTAAGGGGCTGTGCTCCATACTTTTTGTAAAAGTCTGAGCAAAATAAACTCAATTCAATTTACACACACACACACACACACACTGCTCAATTCCTGTAAACTACAAATAGGTAAACACACACACACACACACACACATGTTAGTCCAAAATACTGGGAACTGGGAATATCCATTACGATACTTGTCTAAGAAAAATGGATTGATTATAAAGTAACTAAGACAGGACAACACGAGCGCTGCTCAATTCCTGTAAACTACAAATAGGCAAATAGGAAAATACACACACACACACACATTGTAATTGTCTCAACTTCTGATGTTGTTAGTTAAGTATTCTAGCTAGGATATATCAATACGATATTATGCAGCTTCGGAAGGATCTACGGTAGTTAAAAAGGTTGGTTGAGATAGTTGGAAGCCATATTATTGCTAGAGGTCCTTCCTAATCTGAATACAATGGTCTAATAGTGGCTAAACTATAAAGAAAAGGACATCACTGATACTTTATGGGTTAACTGTATAGTAACTAACATCATTGTTTTTATGCTATATATTTCAAGATAGGTATCTTAGCATTCATAATTCCAAATCATTATCATACCACACACAACTAGAATTATAAAACATCCGATTTTTGTCACCTGTATGTTCGTGATTGAGTTCTCAAAGTGAATGAACTGACCGACGAAAGACAGCGCGTTTTCTTTGAGCGGTGGGTTGACCCTATATTCTCTGGACCCTGGTGTAATGATTCTATAATTTCTGGATCTAGATCATAACTATTATGAAAGGAGTTAAATTGAAAGGCTCCAGATTGCTAGTCTACATTGCGCACAATTCTTATTTCGCATTTCGTGAGGGTGTTTTATTTTCAACTCGCGATTTAATTTGATTTTTCGGAGTACTGTATTGTTGTCTGCAACTTATTCAGACTAGAATTAATAGTTTGATTTAACATCAATAAATTTCCTTCCCGTATAATCATGGCTAAAAGTTTACAACGGCGTCGGGCTGGGCTTAAGGGCTCTTTGACGGTATTGACCTCTGACATCGACGAATTCCTTGATTCGGCGTCTAGAGTGGAGGTGGAGGCCAGGTTGCTCAGTATTCAAAAGCAACTTGACAAGTATGAGGTCACACAAGAAGACCTGGCCGACACTCACGAGACGGACGCCGAGTATATCGAGGTGATAAAAGAGGATACCCTATATATGGAGGGCATACAAGTAATCGTTGCCACACTGAAGGGGATCTTGATTTCAGAGGTCAAGAAGGAGGTCAAGAAGGAGCCAAAGAAGTCCGCAGTCAAATTACCACATCTTACTCTTCCAAATTTGAGGGTGATGCCACATTGTGGTCGGAATTTTGGGAGATGTTCAAGTGTACCATCCATGACAATTCCGACCTCACAGATATACACCGCTTCACATATCTGAAGGGTCAGCATCTGGGTGATGCACATAAGCTAGTCGAAGGATTCATTATCGAAAGTGCAAGTTATGCCCCAGCAATGCTCCTGCAAGAGACATATGGGCATCCAAATCGAATCAAGGCAGCTTATGTTACCCAATTCAATCAATTAGCGTCACCCAAACACCAAACAGCTGACCTGAAGGACTTCTATGCCAATACAGAGAGTGTGATGAGGTCAATCATTAGCCATGGAATTTGTTTGGAGGAATTTTGTGTGGTGACTCTTTGTCAATAAAACGGGAAATGGGAGACTCGAGCCTGGATTATAAGAAATTCACCCAATGCTTCCAGGATGAGGTGTACAATTTGGCGGATCAAGACAGAGTAGGGGGTACACCCATGGCTACGGCAACATTTACCGCCCAAAGTGATTACAGGAAATTTAACTGTGTCCTGTGTAGTGGTACCAATCATATATGGTACAAGTGTATGAAGTATAAGTATCTTAACACCTTCACCACCATGACGTAATTTTCATCCTATTCTGGTTACCATTCGATGATTTTCTTTAGTTTGTAATCTACCTATCCGACTCAAATGGGTAAATACTATCTCAATAAACCCTCTTAGTAACATAGGTCCTTCTTGAACTGCCTAAAATCATCTAATTATAACCAGAATCAAAGGTAAAAAGGCGTCATGGTGCTGAAGGGGTTAAAGTTAAAAGAGTCCGTCAACTACGTCTCTGCACTGGGTGCTTGTCAAAGGAGAATGGCCATTCGGGTTGTACTAATCCTAACATAAGAAGCTGCAAGTTTTGTAAGGGCAAACACTTTCATTCCCTGTCTACACAGAAACAAGGGAAGGAAAGTAGACCAGCGGAGGATAACACCAAGAGAGAGCATACTGCTGCTACTTCAACTACAATGTCCATTGCCACAGGTAACAATACAGTAATCTTGCCACCGTACTGCTGCCGGTAAAGGGTAAGGATAATCTATCTATCTATCTATTGCCTGACGCCGCGATCCCCGAAGGGGTGGCCACGAACGAACCTCCCCCATGCACCTCTGTCCCCAGTCAGTCGACGCCCCTCCCCCCAACCAGCACCGCCTTCGTTCATGTACTTCCTCACTCCATCCTTCCACCTCTCATTCGGTCTACCTCTCCCTCTCTGTCCCTCCACCTCGCTCTCGTACACCCTCTTAGTCATTCTCTCGCTTTCCATACGTTCCATATGGCCGAACCATCTCAAGTTGTTCCTTTTCACACTTTCCAGCAAATCTACAGTAAGGATAAAAATTGTGTTAAAATCAGATCGCTACTTGACCAATGTTATCAGAGGACCTTTGTGAAGTCTTCTGTTCTATCCTCCCTTTCCTACATTTCTAAAGGAACTAAGGAGTTTTGTCTTCACAGATTTACCGGAAAACAAGCCTCTAGGGAAAATAATGTCGTGGCACTGCAATACAAACACAGAGGTAAATTTCATCATCTAGACGCAATAGTGGTTGATGAATTGCCAGAACAAAAAGGTGAACTTAGCCTAAAGTCTAAACTGGTTAGTTTACAAAGTAAAGTCATAAAATTAGCTGATCCTCATGCAACGGACACAGATCAGTTGGAGCTGCTCATCGGTGCGGATCACTACTATGATATAGTGCGACCTGGGTATAAAAGGTCAGGTAGCCTATGTCTGCTTCCTACCAAGTACGGGTATGCCGTAAGTGGTTCATATGTGGCACAACCTACCAGCTCCAGCACTGAAGTAATTACTGTATTGAAAGTAGCAGTAACCCCAATGGACGAATACATGTTCACTGGTAATATTCCACCATGCAAAAATGACAAATGTTTTGTGGATATAGATCACATCGGGATAGCCCCTAAGGAATACTCACAAGTTGAGCGTCAAGCACAATCGTCGTATGAGGATACCGTTACCTACGATTCCGACAGCCAACAGTATAAATTATTATGTTCTATCCAACAAACAACTCTACTCCTAAAATCGATTAATGAAATTTAATTTAATTTAATTTAATTTAAAATTAATGAAATTTAAAGTGAGACTACCCTGGAACAATTACAAGGATCAGCTGCCAACTAATAGGGGTTTGGCCATAGGCCGTCTTCGGGGTCTTCAGAGAAGATTCATCAAAGAGCCTGACTTTTGCGAGGAATACTCAAAAGTCATAAAGGAGCAGGTGTCCTGTGGTTTTATAAAAGAGGTGCCTTTTGATAATTCAGATACCGGACATTACTTGGCTCATCATGGAGTGGTCAAGGAGAGCAAAACTACGCCAGTGCGTATCGTCTTCGACTGTTCCGCCAAGGTGAGTGATCGTCAGCCTAGTCTTAATGACTGCCTGCATACTGGACCTTCACTGGTACCAGACTTAGCGCAGGTTTTGCTCCGGTTTAGACTCGATAAGTATGCCTGGGTGTCTGATAATGAGAAGGCGTTTCTGATGTTAAATCTCCATGAAGACTACCAGGACTATACGCGGTTTATGTCGCCAAAATTTCCACGGCAGCTAGATTCCCCCCTCATTTGTTACAGATTCCGGGCGGTTTTATTTGGCGCGACATGTTCCCAATTTATTTTAAACGACACCATTTTAAATCACTTGTCGAATGTCAGTGCAGATCTGCAGGTTATTCAGCAGATTCGGTCAGGGCTATACATCGACAATTTACTGGGTACAGGTAATGATGAAGATTTCCTGATTCATACCTATGGTGAAGTCCGAGAAATTATGAATGATGCCCATCTACATCTGCGTGAATGGGCGACAAATAATTCTGTTTTGCGGACTGTACTGCAACGGGATGGTGTGGCAGCGGTATAGCAGGAACATGTTAGAGTGCTAGGATTGTTTTGGGAAACGGACACCGATACCCTCTCATTCCGCGTTCAGTACGCGCAATATTCGCAGATTACAAAACGGATTTGCTTGAGTATGACGGCTAAACTTTTTGACCCTTTGGGGATAGTTCTACCGGTGTCGCTCAAATAAAGATTATTCCTTCAGCAATTATGGAGGATAAAATTAGGTTGGGATGAGGTTTTGACTGGCAATCTGGTTCAGGAGTGGGAAGACATTATCTCGGATCTTCGTCTCTGTAAGGGTTTAATTTTACTCGGAGAGTTGTCATGGACCATCCTGTTTCTATTCACGCCTTCGCAGACGCTAGCAAGGTCGCGTACGGCACCGCCATATACTTTGTTGACACAAGTGGCAGCTGTCTAGTCATGGCAAAGGCGAAAATCGCCCCGATCAAATCCCTTTCCATCCCAAAATTAGAGCTGACTGCAGTTCTGTTGGCTGCTAGACTCGTTCACTTTATCGAGGGAACTTTTAAAACTTTGCTAAACATCTCGGAGACAGTTATATGGAGTGTCAGCCAAATTACGCTCTACTGGTTACATGGCCGAAAGAAGCTACCAGTGTACGTCACCGCACAGTTCCGGTATGTGTCTACCAAAGAGAATCCAAGTGACTGCATTACTCGTGGTGTCTCTGCTAAATATCTCAAATCTTCTGCGTTGTGGTGGAATGGCCCATGCTGGCTTAATGGCCAGAAAATATAGATTTGAGCGAGCAACAAACTGCTATTGTGGCACCGGTAATTGACTCTGTGCCTGACGAAGACACACGGTTATGGGACTGGGATAGATTTAGCAGCTATGAGAAATTACGTGTTACAGCATGGGTAATACGATTTGTAGAAAATATAAAAGCAAAAATCAAAGGCACACCACCCACAGGTATTGCTTACCTCAATGTGAAGGAGATCAGAACTGCAGATAAATTATTACATAAGCTCTGTCAACAAGAAATATATATGCAGGAATATAAATTACTGGTTAAGGGAGAAAAGTCCAGGAATAACCTGATCAACCAGTTGGGCTTACACTTGAAGGGGAATTTGATACATTGCGGAGGCAGATTACGATTGGCATCACTCTCTGAGGCAAGTAAGTATCCAATACTACTGCCCACCAATCATCCCTTCACCCATCTTATCATCGATAGGTGTCACCGACTCTGTTGTCATTATGGGGTTGGTCATATAGTCACCTATGTAAGACAACGATGGTGGGTGCCTAGAATCAGGCAGGTGGTTAAGAAAGTCCTACGCAAATGCTTAAAATGTAGGCGGGTACAGGGAACACATTATGATCCCGTCGGAATTCCTCCCTTACCAAACCTGCGAACCACCCCTGGTGACCATTACAAAGTTACCGGGGTTGACTACAGTGGAGCAATCCCTGTGAAAGATTCACCTAATCTAAAGGTGTATATGATACTTTTCACCTGTGCCGTTACCAGGTCAATTCACCTGGAACTGGTCACCAACTTCACTTGTGATAGCTTCATACATGCCTTCAGAAGATTCTGCAGTAGACAGGGATATCCATGTATCATGCTGAGTGACAATGCAAAGACTTTCATAGGGGCATCTACATATCTTAAAGAAGTGAGCAACAATCCCAAGATTCAGACCTGCCTTGCGGGTGTAAATTGCGAATGGCGTTTCATTCCCGCCAGACCGCCTTGGTTTGGCGCCATATGGGAGAGAGCCATAGGTATCATAAAGGCGGGTCTGAAGGTGTTGGGTAGAGCTCTCATATCGATTGAGAAACTCAACACCATACTCTTGGAGATTGACGCTACCATAAATGGTCACCCTCTCTACTATGCTTCTGGTAATTTGGAAGACCTTACCCCAATCACACCAACAGTACTGGTACGTGGATACAACCTGCGGGATCTTTCTGAAGAACATGATGAGGATACCATAGAAGATCCAGACTACACAAGTAAGGACGTGATATCGGCCCGCTACAAATATATTCGTAAATTATCGCGAGATATTTGGCATCGCTGGTCGACAATATATCTGGTGACTTTGAGAGAAGCGCAAAAAAGCAAACTAACACCATTAAATGGTCATTGGCCTAGGGTAGGTGACGTGGTAACCATCCATGAGGAGGGCCCGCAAGCACTCTGGAAATTGGGTCGGTTAGAGGAGTTGTTACCAGGTCGTGATGGTGAGGTTCGGGTAGCAAAAGTTCGCACCCGGACTGGAGTAATCACACGGCCAATAGTACGACTATATCCTCTTGAAGGTGACCTCGAACAAAAGGACACCCTCTCAGATCAATTATCCATAGATGTCCCCTCCCTGGCACCGACTTCGGCGCAGCCTGTTGACGCGCCCGGCGGACGCCCCAGTCGACAGGCGGCCCAGATATCCTCTCAATCTTGGCGGGATAAGATTACCTCCGGGTTATCTGATTATCTGTTGGCGGGAATATGTCCATACTTAGTATACTCTATCTAGTATGAACAGTCTCGATGTTACGTAATCTGGGTTATTGTAGCATTACGTATCTTTCCGTAGTCTTAAGTTGAACGCTTCCATAGTCTTAAGTTGAACGCTTCCGTAACCTTAGGTCGAACGTTCCATGATTTTTGGTAAGAATATATTATTCTGTAGTTGTATATGGGAAAGTATTGTAGGATTATAATTCCCATATATTTGTGTATTATGTATTAAGATTGTTCATATGTATCTCAATATAAAGATGGGATACATTTTCCATATGCTATGTGCAGGCGCGGATAGTCACAAGAGACACGAAGACGTTTCTCTCGTCTCACTCTCCACCCAACCTCCGTCCCAGCTACACACGCTAAGCCTTCTTATAGTTTCATATATTATCTGTTTTCGCTTCACTTTATCGAGGGAACTTTTAAAACTTTGATACACATCTCGGAGACAGTTATATGGAGCGACAGCCAAATTACCCTCCACTTTATCTAAATTAACCATACCTGGTGCTTTCCCCAACTTCCCTCTTTTCATGGCTTCACACACTTCTGACCTCCTGATCCCCACCTCTTCCTCCACTACTTCTCTTCTTCTCCCTCCCATACCCCATCCAACTATGTTTGCTGGTGCTTCATTCCTTACATTCAGCAATTTGTTTAAGAACTCCCTCTATCTTTCGAGTCTCTCTTGTTTCTCGACTAGCATTCTCCAATTCTTATCTTTCACACCATAACTGTTTCCCTTGTTACCTTCCCTAACTTTCTTGACTTCTTTCCAAAACAGTTTCTTACACTCCCTCTATTTTACACTCAGATTCCTTCCAAATTCCTCATCTACTCTTCTCTTACTTTTCTTCACTACTCTCTTCACCATTCTCTTGTTCTCCAAGTAGGCTACCTCGCTCTGTTCTGTCTCTCCAAATGTTCATTCCCTCTACTACCCAACCACTCTCTATACGCTTGCTTCTTGTCTTCCAAAGCTATTTTTACCTCTTCTGTCTACCATGCTGTACCCTTCACTCCCCTCCCTCTTCTCCTTACTCCACACACCTCCTCACATGCTGCACAGATCTCTTCCTTAGCCACTTTGCTCACCTCCTCCCTACCTTTCAGGTCAAACCTACCTAGTCGTCTTTCTACTGCTCTCCTGAACTTTTCCTTGATTTCCTCCTCCTGCAACCTCTCCACCCTCCTCGCCATTCCATCTTCCTCTCGCCTCCCTCCAGCTCTCCTCAGCCACTTCTTTATAATAAGTAACTGTTACTTATTGGAATACGTAACAATTAAATGTTTTCAATATTCTATTACTTATTCGAATAAGTAACAAGTAACTATTTTCAATTGAAGTGACAGGGTTAGTTAGAACGGAGTCCATGGACACTTGCAAGATTGCTAGTTTGCAGGTGAGCAGAAAGAAGCGAGACCACAAGAACAAAAGGGAACAACATTTATCTAAGCACCCCATGACTCCAGGAATTTCCCATACTCTATGGACCACAGAGCGAGGTCACCTACGACAGTCACCCCGGGAAAAGGGAAATCTTGTGACCCTATCACAACCCAGCTTTTATACCATGCCCGCCAATCACCAGCCACCATTTGTCCAGCCACCAGATTTGCATTATAACAACCAATCTTTTTGCAAATGAAACATCAAAGGCCGGAATGCTACCGGAACAAGTGGACCTAATCAATTCTACAAGCTATGATGGTCCTGGAGAACTATCAACCATAGCGGAAGAAGAAATGATAGCCGAACTATTACAAAGTTTGCCAATGAACCTCAATTATGAACTATTCACTATGATCAACATTATGTCTGTATTAAGCTAAGTAGCTACCACCTAAGTATTAAATAAAATAACTATTATCCTTATGTACCTAATAATAATCACCATGTATGTTTTAGTTAAGTTTGAACCGCAACAACTCTATCACAACTATTCACAATATACCTTTAACATTGAGTTCCTATAAGTGAGAGGCAAGAATTAAGTCAAACATAGTCTCAACGAAATTGTAGGAAAAGCAAGCAAACATCCACTGGGGAAATGTCCTTAAGTCTGAAAAGTCCGGGGCATCTAACAGCAGTGGAAAATTGTCTCGCCCTTCCCCCTGCCCCTGAGAGTACGCCGAGCCTGCTGTGTGCCTCCTGAAGTCCGGACCCTGAAGTCCTGATTGTGAGATGCAGTTCCTCCTGAAGTCCTGCCCTGTGGATCTACGTTTAACGTTAGGCCAGACTTGCTCTCGAATCTCTACCCTCCTATATTTCCCTAAGTGTCTCTGAGTATCTTACGTTGTGATTATTGTTGTGAAGGTGGGGTAAATTATGTGAATATTACAGTGCTAATTTATATATAGATCTGTGTCCAAGATCATCATTCATTGCGTATGTGTTAATCTCTCAGAATTCATATTACTTGCTATATAGATCTGTGCCCAAGATCTAGTGTTCATATTTGATGTATAACTCTCTTAGAACGTCTTACGCATACGTTACATACTCGTGTTAATTAATTTACTTAGCCGAATACTCACAGATTTTCCTTGTATATGTCTATTCTATTATGTATGTTGCAAGTTGAGGTCGAAGTGTATTTCGTGTATTTATTTCCTCCTTATATTAATATTATTGCCTAAAACCTACGCTCAATTTCATATTCTATTAATCTCAGTTTCCCCTCTCTGAGAAGATTTGTTATTAAATATTTTATATACTTTCTTCACGATAACCTATAAATTTAAGCTCGTTTTATTAAGCGTTAACTTAATTATTGTATGAACAACATTTCCGTTCACTTTGTTACTGATGTAGATAATTCTGATTCTTCTCGTCTAGGAATTCTAGCCTTGCATAAATTCTGTTATCTAATTATTCATCACTTGAATACACCGCTTATTGTGTGAATTCTTTATAACACTCTGCTAACTAGTTCAGATATCTTGTTATACCTTTTTGGGTATTTTTATTAGTAGGGTTACAACTTCGTTGTGTGCGCCATTTACTTATAATTAATATTATACTAATTATTCGTACACACTAATTTTATTTAAGCGTTCTTCAGTATTAGTTAACTACAATAGTTCTGTTAACTGTACATTTTGCCATTTCCGCATACGAGATATTAATCTTTTGTCCATTCATTGTCAGAGGTTAAATATTAAATTTAAATTCCTCGAGATATTATTATTGCATATAATCAATTGACGAAATATATGTTCATATTATAATTTACTCAAATTAAGTTAAGTACAGATTGAATTATAAATATAATTCATCATACCTCTCCCATTAATATAATTTAATTCTCTCGAATACTAAGATTGTAATCGCACGAACAGTAAAAAAAAAAATCCAAGACCGCAGTAACTAGAATGACCTGAGCTATCTACCTGGTCAAATTATCCTTACCCATGCTAATTAACCTGCACGCGCGCCACTCACCCCCTGTGAGCGTTTATCGAACCAGACATCCGTGCGCCTTTCTTTAATACTCAATTCTATGTATTCTCTCGTATTCGGGGAGTCTTTATTAAGTCACTACTAATTACGAATAAAAATACGTTAAGACACTCAACCCGCATAAATATTATTATCAAGGGTTGATTCTACAGGTAACATGTTTATAAATACCTTTGCATATTTCTTATTTATATTATCACATTATATTTATATTCCGTGTTATTAACTAGAGACTGATTATCTATGATTTAATGCATTCTATGTGTTGCTTACTATTCCTTATAATAGTTAAGTTAACCCTCAGTCCTCACTTTCGAGCTCGATACATTCGTGACCTAAATATTGCTATGATTATGGCACGCATCGAGAAATCCTGAGCCTATAATAAGAAGTAAGATGAATATTAATAAATAACCCTATGCCCTTGAATAAACTAAATGTATATAATTTACATGTGTGTTGTCATTGAGTTCTGTATGCACCTGATTGAGTACCTATTTTGTGATTAAGAACGTGTTCGACGTGTTCCTGTTGAGGATATTATCGTCTATAAGTCCAGAATTGGAATTTAGTGAAGACTGATTAACGAGATAGAAATATAATATCCTGGCATAACACTGGCGGCAGCATATCAACACGAGTGTTCTTATTTATTTCTATTTTTTTTCCTTGGTACTCAATTGAAGTGTTTTCACATTATTCACCATGGAAGCCATTAGATCTCTTGACATCCCGGCATTCAAGCCTGAGGATTATGATATCTATACATACTGTATATGGAGATAGTCAAACCGGTCCTGGACATTATGTTCGGAAACGAGGACGCTTCCAAGATTCATACTATTGTGGTAAAGTTAGGGAAGTATGCAACTAAAGTGTCAGGGTATGTGCATGATAATATGCCTGGGTTAACCTGGGCGCAATTTGAGTCGTATGTGAAATCTGCCATTAATCCAGTGTTGGGACAAACAATAGCAGATAAGAAATTTCACAAAGTCAAATATTCGGGAGACTTGGACGGCACTATTGAGCAGTTACATCAGATTGCTTTAACTGTGTTCCCAGAAGAAACCACGGCACAGAGGAAGACAATAGTGTTCAAGGCACTTGTGAGAGTTTTGCCTGACACGGTAGCCGACCACTTTTCGATAGTCGAGCCGACTAATTATGATGCGGATCTGCCTGTGATAAGACGTATCATGGCACTCCGGAAGCCCAGGGAACAAAACAAGATTGCTGTGATCAGCAAGGTCACCACCCACCCAACCACCAAAGCAGCCCCCATCAGTGGTCCAATAGCTCCTCGTTTAGCTGACAAAGCTGAAGATTGGGCCTGGATTTGACCAGCGGACTGGAAACCATGTTCCGGGCCATGCATGCTGTGGTCACTGAAAAGGTCATTCAGCGAATTGACCAAGAAGAGAACCAGGACCCCAAACTGGTGTGCGCAAATTCCCTGGATCAAGCCGCGTCAAATAGCAACCATAACAGAAGACGGAACGGCAGGCATTGAAGACGGGACCGACTGAAGAAGAATCGGAGCAATACCAACCTGAAGTCTTACAGCCTGATCCACAGGATTTTTAGGCTGCCCCCCCAAACAAATAGTCGTAACCATGGTGCGGGCTCATGACGGGACATCAGATAATGGTCTGCTGGTGTATAATAAAATCACACTTAACAGGGTGAAAGTCCGACTTCTCATAGATACGGGGGCTTCCCGATCTTGCCTGTTCCTTCCATTTTTCCGAAAACATAATTTTTTGGGGGGAATATGCAATCTTCCTCTATCATCCTCGTCAGTGCGAACGATCAAGTCATTCCAAATCTAGGACAGGCTCTTCCACTGTACGTAAACACCCCTCTCTCCCATCACAGAGTAAATCATTCTTTTGTGATATATAATCCCAATGAGACTAAATACGATGGTTACTTAGGTCTCGATCTTCTAATATCTTTGAGTGCCTCCATTAATTGTAGGCACCACACATTAACTTTTGATCCACCTTCAAAACCTGAAAAAACCTCCCTTGATACTATTAAGCAGTTGAAATCAAAACCTTTGCCTACCTCTCTCCCAGTCACTGCTGAAACCCAAGGTAATGAACAAACCCTCCCCCTCCAACCTCATATTATATCTCAAGCTATCATTTCCACTACCATCACAGTTCCTCCTCATCATGAAAAGAATAATTCCAAGAATTGACGACTCCTTGGATTCCTTGCTTGGGGCAAAACGGTTCACCACTCTGGACCTACAAGCTGGATACTGGCAAGTTCCAGTGCACCAACAAAAGACAGCTTTCTCCACCAGCCAAGGCAGACAATACGAGTTCACTGTGTTACCATTTGGCCTGTGCAATGGTCCGGCCACATTCTCCAGGTTAATGGAATCAGTGTTGCAAGGATTAACTTGAGAGACCTGTCTTGCATATCTGGATGACATCAATGTTTTCGGGAAAACCTGGGCCAAGCATTTGCAACGGTTGAAACAAGTCTTTCAAAGGATCAGAGATGCCAGCCTTAAACTCAAGCCATCCAAATGTACTCTTGCCAGATTAATGTAAATTTTCTGGGACATATTGTCTCAGAACAAGGTATTGCACCAGACCCCAGCAAACTAGAAGCTATCAGCAAAATTACACCTCCCACTAATGTCAAAGGAGTACGTGCTTTTCTGGGTTTGGCTTCCTACTACAGAAGGTTTCTTAAAAATTTCGCCACCATTGCCAAACCTTTACATGATCTGACTAGAAAAGAAGAACCATTCAAGTGGACAGACCAACGTCTCCATGCCTTTAACAATCTAAAGGACAAGTTAGTGGCATCTCCGGTTGTATCTTTTCCGGACTACACCCGCCCATTCCGATTGTATACTGATGTGTCCCAATTCGGAATAGGTGCCATTCTAAGCCAAACAAGAGACGGCAAGGAACACATAAATGCATGTGCAAGTCGCACCCTCAATCCAGCGGAGATCAATTATTCTGTCAATAAACAAGTGTGTCTTGGCATGATATGGGCCCTCCAATACTTCAAAGCATACCTGGCCGGAGTCAAGGTCACGGTAATCACGGACCACCACGCCCTTCAATGGCTCCGTAAATCAGATACTAAAATGCTTTGACTGTCAGATGGAGAGATTCGCTAAAAGAGTTTGATATCGATATTGTATATCGACCAGGTAAACTACATACTAATGTGGATGCACTTTCTCACCTGCCTAATAACTCCTCCAATAATGACCTCAAACTCGACGAGACACCACATACTATACTTGCCATTCACCATCAAGACTCGTTGGATAATAGTCAACAAGAGCTCTTAAATTCCTTCCAAAGACAAGAGAAGCCCGACTGGATGCCACGCAAGATATTCACGCAATTGACCAGAAGAGGTGATAACTTATTCACAATAGATGGCAAAATCATCATCACTCCACAAGCTGCACTATCCACCATGCAATCTATCCATATGGACAATGAAATTCACCTAGCTCAAAGGAAACTCATCACCACGTTTCAGCAGGTCTATTGGACTCCATCACCATATATAACTGCCAAATGCATCACAGAAGCTTGCAGAGCATTTGCTTTAGGCAAGGATCGAACCTGCACAGCTGGTCCTGCTGGAAAGTTAATCGCCTCTAAACCATGGCAATTACTTGCAGTTAATGTCATGGGCCCAATGGAAGGTAATCAGGGGTTTAAATACATAATCACCTTTGTTGATACATATTCCAAGTATGCCATTGCTTGCCCTGCTAAAGAACATTCAGCCATTGCAGTATTGCAACATGTATTACAGTATTTCCATATTTTGGGTTACCTGAAGCTATTCATTCAGATAATGCCCCGGAATTCACCAGTCACATATGGTCCCAGTTATCGCTAATGTGTGGATTCAAAATCAGCCACTCCTCCCCATACTGGCCTCAAGGCAACTCCATATGTGAAAGGAGCCATAGAACAATCGCCAATTAAATAAGGACCAGACGACAACAAATGGACTCCAAAGATTGGCCAGGCCAAGTGAAAATTGTGCAATGGGGAATAAATACATGCCCCAGAGAAGACAGTATTTCACCCCATGAACGTGTGTTTGGAGTACCACCATTACTCCTTCCTCTCCGCCATCTAGCTGCCCCATATGAGCCCTCCTCCAACTTCGATCAGTCGTTAGTCCATCTCAAAAACCATCTCCGTCAAATACAATACGTGCAAGAGCCGACGGTGGTGAAGTGACGGGGTTAGTTAGAATGGAGTCCATGGACACCTGCAAGATTGCTAGTTTGCAGGTGAGCAGAAAGAAGAAGAGAGACCACAAGAACAAAAGGGAACACCATCTATCTAAGCACCCCATTACTCCAGGAATTTCCCATACTCTAAGGACCACAGAGCGAGGTCACCTAGGACAGTCACCCCGGGAAAAGGGAAATCCTGTGACCCTATCACAACCCAGCTTTCAAACCATGCCCGCCAATCACCAGCCACCAAATGTCCAGCCACCAGATTTGCATTATAACGAACCAATGTTCATGCAAATGAAACATCAAAGGCCGGAATGGTACTGGAACAAGTGGACCTATTCAATTCTACAAGTTATAATGGTCCTGGAGAACTATCAACCATAGCGGAAGAAGAAATGAGAGCCGAACTATTATAAAGTTTGCCAATGAACCTCAATTATGAACTAATCACTATGATCAACATTATGTCTGTATTAAGCTAAGTAGCTACCACCTAAGTATTAAATAAAATAACTATTATCCTTATGTACCTAATAATAATCACCATGTATGTTTTAGTTAAGTATTAACCGCAACAACTCTATCACAACTATTCACAATATCCCTTTAACATTGAGTTCCTATAAGTGAGAGGCAAGAATTAAGTAAAACATAGTCTCAACGAAATTGTAGGAAAAGCAAGCAAACATCCACTGGGGAAATGTCCTAAAGTCTGAAAAGTCCGGGGCATTATACAGCAGTGGAAAATTTTCTCACCCTTCCCCCTGCCCCTGAGAGTACACCGAGTCTGCTGTGTGCCTCCTGAAGTCCGGACCCTGAAGTCCTGATTGTGAGAAGCAGTTCCTCCTGAAGTCCTGCCCTGTGGATCTACATTCAACGTCGGCCAGACTTGCTCTCGAATCTCTACCCTCTTGTATTACCCAAAGTGTCTCTGAGTATCTTAGGTTGTGATTATTGTTGTGAAGGTGGGGTAAATTATGTGAATATTACAGTGCTAATTTATATATAGATCTGTGTCCAAGATCATCATTCATTGCGTATGTGTTAATCTCTCAGAATTCATATTACTTGCTATATGTGCCCAAGATCTAGTGTTCATATTTGATGTATAGCTCTCTTAGAACGTCTTATGCATACGTTACATACTCGTGTTAATTAATTTACTTAGCCGAATACTCACAGATTTTCCTTGTATATGCCTATTCTATTATGTATGTTGCAAGTTGAGGTCGAAGTGTGTTTCGTGTATTTATTCCCTTCTTTCATTAATAATCAATTCTATTTTTTCTCTCGTATTCGGGGAGTTTTTATTAAGTCACTTCTAATTACGAATACAAATATGTTAGACACGCAACCCAACCCGCATAAATATTATTATCAAGGGTTGATTCTACTGGTAATGTGTTTATAAATACCTTTGCATATTTCCTATTTATATTATCACATTATATTTATATTCCGTGTTATTAACTAGAGACTGATTATCTAAGATCAAATGCATTCTATGTGTTGCTTACTATTCCTTATAATAGTTAAGTTAACCCTCAGTCCTCATTTCCGAGCTCGATACATTCGTGACCTAAATATTGCTATGATTATGGCACGCATCGAGAAATCCGGAGCCTATAATAAAAAGCAATATGAATATTAATATATAACCCTATGCCCTTGAATAAACTAAATGTATATAATTTACATGTGTGTTGTCATTGAGTTCTGTATGCAACTGATTGAGTACCTATTTTGTGATTAAGAACGTGTTCGACGTGTTGAGGATATTATCGTCTATAAGTCCAGAATTGGAATTTAGTGAAGACTGATTAACGGGATAGAAATATTATATCCCGGCATAACATCAATACTGTTACTTATTCAATTAAGTTAGTTACTAATTTGAATAAGGATCAAGTAACTGTTTTCAATATTCTGTTACTTATTTGAATAAGTAACAAGTAACTGTTTTCAATACTGTTACTTATTCGAAAAAGTAACTGTTATTAATTGGAATAAGGAACAACTAACAAGTAACTATTTCATGACTTACTTATTCGAATAAGGGGGGGGGGGGGAGAGCCCTCCATCAACTCCTCCTGTATCCCAAGACAATTTTGTTTTCTCTAAAAATTACATACATCTGAGTGTTCTAAAATTGTTGGATAATTGGGGAAAAACATTTTCCGGGGATTGTAACTAATTTCAACTACTGTATACTGATGAAAACTTCCTAAAGCTAAAAAGCAAAACCATTGGAAAATTAGTGGTAGTTTCGGTAATATTTTCCTCGATTTTTTCTAAATAGACTCCATCCTCTTCAGTGACGACATATTAGTCCTCATCTTTTTCGTAGATATCCTCCATGTTGCGACAACAGTCATTAAATTCGTCCAGTTGACGTAAGACTGAGGATAGTTTTGCTTCTACTGCTTCACTGGTTGCAGAGGTGAGTTACGTATCTAACTCCTTAATAATCCTGGTAAGAACACTCTTAATACCGCCCTTCTTGCGTTTCATATGTTTGAGGGTAGACATTGTGTACGAATTACGGACAAAAACGACTGAAAAAAAAACTAGAGAATGTGTGTAAGGCAAAGATTCATAAATAAGGCGTGAAACGGAGTAATGGAAGAAAGCAAGTAATGTCCAGAACAGATATGAATCAAAGATTAGAGACCATGCCTATCAATATGACAACCATAGCACACAGGTTAATTTTGATGAACCACATCAAATCGGTTAAGATATTATTAACCACAGCAAATTAAGTTACTCAATCGAGACAACCGTACAAAGTCATATGGAGGAATAAATATTGAATCAAGAAAGAACCCTAATACCCATAAAATTCCCACCTGTTAAACAAAGACTAGACAGAAATTTGTATACAAAATCTGCCTGGCCCCCCTAAACTCTCCTACTGCCGCCCCAGTAACTGGTCATCCGCCTGTTTAGCCATCAGGACCTCCTCGTCGCCACTTAAGGAATTAACCGCCAAGATGGTTACCTTATTAATGACTCTGGGGAAATCTAGGACCAGCTTAATTAAGTCTTCCTCGCCGACACCACCCCAGCACACAGTGATAGATAAATCATGGCAGCTCATGGACGATGAAAACAAAAAACACGAAAAAACGGGCAATAGCGTCACAGGAGGCCTAATAAAGGGCAAGAGGGCAATACATACATACATACATACAATTTTTTTTTAAGACTGAGTGCTCCACACATACGTGCAGTGTTAGTCTCTTGTCCTAATGGCTGCGTTCCAGGCAACCCTGTTAAGGGCTGCTTCACTTGTCAAGTTTTTGGATTTGAGATCGGCACGTATAGTCCGATCCCGGGTCTTCCTCGGTCCACCCCTTGGTGCAGCTCACTCCACAATCACAGACTTGCATCTTTTCACCCAACTTTGTTCATCCATTCTCTCGACATGCCCATACCATCCTAGTCTACTTGTATGCATCTCCTTGCTAATACTCTTTATACCTAAATGTCTCCTCAGCTCATCATTTGTTATTCTATTCTGCAGCTTGGCCCCACACATCCATCTCACCATTCTCATTTCTGTTGACATTCTGTTGAGATCCTCTACTTTAACGGCCCATGTTTCTGAGGCATACGTCATTGCACTTCTAACACATGAGGCATACACCCTTTCCTTCAGGGGGAGAGGCATTCTCTTCATGATCAGAATTGACAACAGTTCTTTGAACTTCCCCCAGCCACATCTAATTCTAGCGACAGTGGCAGCCTAGGCCTCACCACCAGCAGAGATGGTTTCTCCTAAGTAACAAAACTTGTCCATCAGCTCCAATGACTCATTTCCAAAATTAAATCCCAGGATCATCATTTAACACGAGCTCGCCCTTGCACATTACGCACTCAAATTTCTCGATTTCTGACTAATCCTTCGGCAGGGGTCCTTTTATTCTACTACAGCGCTTACTCCCATGGTGCACCCAACATTGACAGATGCTACACCGAATCGAGTTAGTGCCCACACTCTTTCCACACACTGCACATGGGTATGCATCGCTCTTTTCCACATTGCCTATTCTCAATCTACAATACATAACCTTGGTTTTATTAATATTGACTCTTAAACCCTTGCTCGCCATACCCTCACTCCATCTTCTGAATTTGGCCTCAGCATCCTGCACATTGTCAGCTATTAGGACTAAATCGTCTGCATAAAACAGTTCCTACGAGAGACCGGATCTAAAATCTCTAGATAGTGCCTCCAGGACCTTCCTAAAGAGGAGGGGGCTTAACACTGAACCCTGATGAACTCCAACACGGACTGTGAATTCCTCACTCAGTACACGTTTCACCCTCACCGTAGTTCGCGAATCCTCATACATCTTCATTATCACATGCACCAGCCACTCTTCCTCACCAAGTTTCCTCATAGCCCACTGCACAACTTCTCTAGGCACCCTGTCAAAGGCCTTCTCCAGGTCTACAAACACAAAATATAGAATCCTGTCTTTTAGTAAGTATCTTTCCTGTATCTGCCTGACTATGAAGATAGCATCGGTTGTACAACGTGCTGGCATAAAAACAAACTGCATATCATCAATGGAGATGCATTGCCTGATCAAACCCTCAAAGACTCTCTCACAGACCTTAATGATTTGGTCAAGCATTTTCAGGCCCCTAGTATTACCTCTATCTAGCGCATCCCCTTTTCCTTTGTATATAATTATTTACTATTACACTTTTGTGCCAATCCTCGTGAATTCTTTCATCTTTAATAATGGTGTTTATCACTCAGTTACTAAGCTGACACCAGTCTCCCCTGAGGCTTTTATCATCTCAGCGACAATGTCAGAGCGCCCTCGATCTATACTGTCCTTCATTTTATTGATTGCAACGCTCACTACAGCTGGTGCTATCAAAGGAGGGGGTCCAGATACTGGTTTTAATACTAGGTTGTTCCTTATCGCATTCAAACTCTACATTTAGCAATCGTTCATAGTGTGCCTTCCATGCTTCTCTGATTTCATCTTCTGCATACACAATCTTCCCATTATCGTTTCTAACACACTGTTCACCTATAATATCCCTACTGTCATTTTTAACTCGCCTAGCTAGGTTGAAGATCCCATTGGGATTGTCAGTGCTACACACTTGTTCGAGGACCAGGTCCTTAATGCCTTTTTAGCATTGTAAATAACTCTTCTGTCAGTTTGTTTAGTTGCCTGGTATTCCTCCTTACTGCCGCCCTTCTTCCATGCTTTGAAGCATCTCCTTTTCTCTTTCAGAGCATGTTCTACCTTATCGTTCCACCACCAGGAGGGCTTATTCCTGGGGTGACCCTTTGTTTTCCCAAAGACTTTGTCAGTGGCAGCGATAAGGCTATGCTTAAAGACATTTCACTGACTATTTACATCACTAGACCTAACTTCCTTATTTATATTAATTTCCTCCAGTTCACTATGAAACCTTTCCCTAACTTCCTTGTTCTTCAGCAGCCACACTCTCCTGTTGGGTATGTATACCTTCTTGCGCTCAGAATCTCTGTATAAGCTCATGTCGCACACAAGTAGCTTATACTGGGGGATACATTCTTTGTTCGGGATGACCATTACATCCCGAACCAGTTTCCAGTCTTTCTTGTTAACCAAGAAGTACTCTATCTGGCTACTGGAGACCCCAGAGTTATATGTAACCAGATGGCTCTGTCTTTTCTTGAACTTCCTGTTATACACAACCATGTTGAGTGCAACGCAGGATTCCCGTATATATTCGCCTTCCAGATTCCTCCTTCCGTAACCATTTCCTCCATGTACTCCCTCGTATCCATTTGCAGATGCTCCCACGTGACCATTCTGGTCCCCTCCCAGGATTGTTATTTCATTTTCCGAGAGGCCTGAAATGACACTGACGATGTACTTCCAGAAGTCCTCTTTTATCTCTTTCTGTAGGCCAGCCTGTGGGGAATATGCAGATATCACAGTCAGAATTCTTTTACCAACTTTCAACTTCATAACAATCAGCCTTTCACTAACTCTCGTAATCAGAAGCACACTTTCCACCCACTCTTCAGCCACCAGAACACCCACTCCTCCTTTCGCTTTATCAGTCTCATCCCCCTTCCAGTAGATCCTATATCTTTTCTTTCTTCCAACAATACACTGTGCCCCATACCCTTTCCAGAGTGTCTCCTGGGCACAGCAGTTGCCCATTCGCCTCCTTTCACACATTTCAGCCACTTCATTTGCACGCAGTTTCAAATTACCAACATTCACACTAGCAAGTCTGAGACTGTGGGAGGCATTTGTCCGTATCCTGTGCGGTTTTGGTTCATCGGACTTACGTGGTTTCTCTTTATGTTTAGTCATACTTGGTGATTAAGCTGGCAAATGGGCATCTCCCCCCACCCCCCCCCTACTCCAGAACTCCGGCTCCAGTCTACCCCTGGGACCATTCCCAGCACATTCCCCTAAGAGCTTACAAGGGGGTAGGGTCCAGTGGTCTTGGTGCGCCCCACCAGAACCAGCCACAGGGACGCACCCCGTTCGTGTAGATCAAACAGAATTAGTAGCAAAGAAAGGTTACGAAGGACCACTTTGTAAAGACGGTGGCAATAAAATATATGATTAGGTTGAGTTTAGTTTACGTTTAAACGTTTAAACGTACTGTATACCAGAACCCCATCAATACAAGTATTTACTTAAACTATATTAGATGTTCTAGTTGATAGCTCAGATAGAGAGAGAGTATAGAAAATTAGTGGCCACTACTTAGAAGTAAGTAAGAGAATGACTTAGCTAGAAGTTGTTTAGGTGATGTAGGACGTGTGTAGGATGTTGTCGGTATGGGTCCGTTACCAAAAGTTGACTCACAGAAAAGTTTAGACCCGCAGGTATCCATGCGCATGCGCAGAAAATACGATGATAAATACCAAGATATCAAATATTCTATTGTAATGGCTATCACAACATTATACTTATGATTATATATATATATTTATATGGCTTAAACTTATTAGATTCTAATTACTTACAACCTGACTGACTGATTTAATACATAAATGCAAATATGCATTGCTTGGCGCCAGATTCAAAACACCTAATTATACAATGTCGAGATATTGACCTACTATAGAGTATCGACAATTGATAACTGTTAAAGATGTTTATCCTATCTTGGATTTTGTATATATACAAGGGGTTTGTTTGATGTATTAATACCGTGCATCATCAAAGGGAAAACAGGGTTGGATTTAATGAAAAATGTCAATATGCTGGCTTTTAAGGAACCATAGCTGTAATTATGAAAATTACATTTATTCGTGCTGCCATGTCTCGAACGCGAAGATCCCTATTTACAGATTTGTGGCGTCTTCTTTTGCCTCTAGGTCATAATATTATGTACTCTATGGTTTCGAGGTTCGAGCTTGAGGGTTCGTTTTCAGATTTTGGGTCCCTTACTGCAAAGTCCCATTTTCGTGTCCAGTCCAGATCTATGCTTGTATTAATCTGTCTAGTATCCCAAGGTCTATCCGCAATAATAATACTGTACAGCATACAGTATAATTATGTCTTCAGATCTATGCTTGTATTAATCTGTCTAGTATCCCAAGGTCTATCTGCAATAATAATACTGTACAGCATACAGTATAATTATGTCTTCAGATCTGTTAGCATAAGTTCTAAGTTGTCATCATCGGGTCTATGCAAAATTCAACTACTTGGATAAGTAACAATTTATTAAGATATGAAATCAAGTATTATGTGTCTTTTGTATTCACCCTTACGACTTTCAGACACCATTCATCTTGCTAATACCTGGTCATATCTTTATACTGTATATTTGTTTTTGTTTCTCTATTCTTAACTTACTCGGATCTATGATTAGATTTTATCTAATAGTGCGCGACTTTCCTAATGATTTTGTAAATATTAATAACCCTTGTTATTTGTAGTGCATTATTTGTTATGTGCCTTGTGTATTGCCGGAAGCATGACTATTGTAAGGGTACAGTAACCATTCCTGTGTATGGTGTGTGTTGTGAGGAAATATAGTGATGGCGATGATGGTAAAACTATCATAATGTATTGTAGTTGTAATCTCTCTATCTCTCTCTTTCTTTCTCATTCCATGATGTTAACGGGCTGCCTCGCAAGGCCCAAATAATATGTGCTGTCTATGTATTTACATATATCAATATATTTGTGTTCCTCATGTTAATTTCATGTTTTCCATTTTCATATATATTTTCTACCCAAACCGTCCCTCCTCCTTTAACATTTTCTCCTTTTCCACTTATATTTGGTAGGTATTCAATGTTTCATTTAAGCCAGTTCTTGTACAGTTACCAACATATAAAACTGGGATTTTTTTTGTTATTGAGTGACAGGATTGAATGCTCTCACAAGTGTTGATGGTGAGTTTTGAGTTCATGTTTTGTAATATTATTGTATGCAGTGTGTAGGGCAATTCATTCTCATTAATACCGTACATTAACCTCTGTTTGTGATTAATTACTGCCAGTACTCCACAACATTTGTACCAGGTTCATGTGTTGGCAACTGTACGCTTATTATAATTCGCCCCTCCTTTTATCCCAGTGGCACTTACATTATTAGTTTTATTAGTAGCTTATAATATCATCGTGTGCCACATTCTCGTGTATGTCATTCCCCTAAACTTTACGTCACTCTTTCATAATTTCACATTGTCTTTCAACACACTCCCACCCCTATTCTGTCCAACTCTCTAACCCAAGAGCGAACTGATATTCCTAGTAACAATTTTTCCACTCAACAAGTAAGATAAATCCTCTCCCTCAGTCTGTCTGTCCCTCATCCTATGACTTTAACTGATTCAAACTCCGTGTGTCAAGATATTTTTATTCTAACTTACCATCAACTTAGCTCATATTCACTTTTGTTTTCTTTCTCTCTCTCTCTCTCTCTCTCTCTCTCTCTGCTATCAGGCCTTAAATCCTATCTATAATTAAAGTCAGAGCCGGTATCATATAACAGTAAGTTATTTCATTATTGCCATAATGAAGAGGCCGCCAGGCGTGGAGGCAGGTGGTAATTCGGTACGATAACTTTTTGTTTACATTCTCCTACATGAGGTGAATAGCTCATATAAAGTTTCTGGAAAGCTTTACTGACCAAGTTTATTGTTCGTCTAAAAGAATGAGAAGGAGAGTTTGAATGTGTTTTTGCAACTCAATTAGGTTGGTTCTCATTTTCTTGGAAAAGTTATAACGATGACCGCAGATATTTGTTTCTGGAATTTGTCTTTCTTCAGTGTGCGTTTCTTCTAAATTACAGGGAGATGGTTGGTTTTCCTGGACCCTTTTTCAGATATTAAGACGTTTGGCCCATTAGTTTGTCGAATTTAAGACCTTTTGCTAATTTTCTTTGTTAATATTAAAAAAAATTGTGTCATTTAGGTGTCATTTTGTTTCCTGCCAAGCGATAGCGAACCTATAATTTAGGAGGGACCACCCTTCGGCCAGGACAGTTTTCTACCGACAAATGTACAAATATATCTTGACTGGGGATCTTGGGGATGTTATTATAAGTTTGATAGAGGTGTAGGGAGGACACTAAACAAAATAAGTAAATAATAGATAACCCTTTACTCCCTTAAATTGCTTGAATTGTCATAATGCTAATGTAGGAGAAAAATGTATTTTCCATGTAACCGAATGTTAGCATTATAGTGAGATGTTTAATTTCCTCTAATGTGATGATATTTTATGCTTAATCTTATATTTGTTTTTATCATAATTATATGTTTTACTGAATATCAGTGTTTTCAAGGTAATTTGTGTGGGGGTATATCTTTGAAATGTTTCTTCCCTCTGGATGCCATTGGAGTTGTAGCATTTACTGTGCAGTTGGTTTTAAGTAAACTGTACTAATTTGGGCGATAGTCAGCACGTAGACCAAGCTTTAGGCGGCATTTGTGTGCTTAGCAGTATGTGTGGGTGTAAGATTGTGTATGTTTGTGATTGTGTGGGTGTATGAGAGTATGTGTGTATGTTTCCGGTAATCTAAATAAATAGGGATGATGGTATCATGCCACAACATTCATTAGGAAACACCATATAATACGAGTCATTTATATACAAGCGTTGGAATGAGTAGTACAATATCATCCTCTTCTATCACTTCCCCCTTCTACCGAGAGCAGACATTGTGTGAAATTAACGATACTGTCCTGAGACCTGCAGGGGGGACACTTTACAAACTCTGGCTGAATGTTTACCTTATTTTGTTATGGGATTTACTATATGTTGTGTTTATTGTTCAATCACCTTTTTAAGCTGTTATCTAATACACATTATATTGAGTTCTGTATATTAATGTTTATAATGTATCCGGAAATGTTGAAGTCTTACTGTACTTGAGCTTCAGTACTATGCTAATTGAAGCATATACTATTGTATACATGCTTATACTAATAGGGTAGAAGTAATCCGACAGCTGGCCAGATATGTTACTTTATTTAATAAACTCAAAAGGCAATAAATATTTCGCACAGTTAATGGTTCTCGGTCTAGGTCAACATAAGTTAAAATTGAAAAGGCTGCTATATCTACGATTACTCAGTATACACTTGTCCTTTGGAACTGTCAATTTTCAATACAATCTATCTGTGTAGGCGCTACTCAAAGATTGATTTAACTAGACTTCGGTTTCAAGTCGCAAGAAGTATGAACTTAAAAAGGAAACTTTGCATTGATATACCTAGCTGTTTCGGTAGTTGACGGTTGAACCCTTCACTCCCGATTATTTAAGCTAAGATAATCTCTCAAAAAAATCTTAGGGAATCACCATGTACATTTAACTACTCATTATCTGGCTAACAGATCCTAACGCTAATACTATCTGATAGATTTCGCTGTACTAACCAATTGAAAGCTAGCATTCAACTCGTTACATATTGTATTACATCATTTCAGTTGTCTTTACCTATAGTACGTCTTTTATTGTTTCTGACCAAGAAGGCAGGGAGTGACCCGGTACTCTTAGTCAAACATCTCGTCTTCTCGATAAAAACTTGATACTCATGACCTGAAGGGTCCCTTAAAAGATATATTTATCTTTGTCTTATCTCTTTCTTCTTCTCCGCAATCACCACCTCAGTGCTGGCCAGTACACTCTGCTATATTCGTCCTTATCTTCCACCAACTGGTTATGGTTGTGGATTGATTGTGGTGAGGTGTGAAGGAGAGCTATATGAGTGCAAGCTCTCGGATACTTAAGTTGGATGTGAGTGAAGGCAGGCTTACTAACATTCTCCTTCGGTGCTGAATATGGCTCCTCCTCAGTGCTTCGATGGCTCAACGATTTCTCTGTGGTTGAAGAGGAAAGGAGGTTGGGTGGGAACACCGCTGGAGATATTCTCCTGACTGTACCGTGTCACAAAGCGAGATGCCAGGAGGAATATAGAAATGATGAGACAAGTAATAATTTTGATCACCTGTTACAACCCGGAAGTTATGAGGAGTTTTAATTAGGCCTGGTAAGCACTACGGGTATGGTAACTCCCAAATTATCACACTAGACTGAATAGATTAGAAGTGAATTCAGTGAGGAGAGTAATAGTCTGTTTAACAGACTTAAGCAAAGACTCAGTAGTCTATTTTAGAGATGGTAGTTATAGCATATATAGCAGTTTATTTATGTAAGTTATTATATCATAAGCCACTTTGATCTTATAAACTTTACCACACCACTAACCCCTTTGTACCAAACTAATGCACATAATATAACGGTTAAGAAAAATCAAGATCATTTTAATATATATATACCAGTATATAATTAATTATAAAAGAAAGGTGTCTATATTATATAAAGAATTGCAAGTAACTAGATTAAAAAGGAAAATAATATATTTATATGGATATTAATTATAAATTAAAATAATTTATCTCTATGAACAAACAAACAAAATAAAAGGAAAAAAGAAAAGAACCTTATATACTAACGTAAACTAATGACACACATAATAATAGAAATAAGGCTATGACAGACAAGACACTACTCCCTGGTTATCAGCACAGCTAGCGGTATTTTGTAGCACACAATTACAGGATAACACATCCACACAAATCTCCAGGAGCCGATATATCCAAGACGCTGGTTGAGTATATACTGATTTCATATGAATTCAAGAGGAATTACAACACCATCCGTCACAGCCTGAACCCCTTATACACGTACAGAAAGGAAACTAGAAAACAGAAGATTGGCAAGTACAGCACCATCTATTATTAAGAACATTAAATAATATACAAAATGAATCTCAACTGAGACGTCATAGTCGACCCTGGCTGGCACAACAAAAACAACTCAGAGTGCCGAGCTATAGAGAGTCGAAAGGGGTCGAGCACAGTAGAAACTCTCGAAGCTTCACATTGGCGAGGGATGTGACACCTTTCCCTGGAAGACCTCCGAACAGGGAGAGGAGGGCGAAGAAGCACAAGAAGCCGACTGAAAGGAGGGTGGTAGGTCCCTTGACAGGGTGTCAGCGATCCGATTGTCAACTCCTCGTATGTGACGCACAACCAGCTGGTACTCCTGAAGCTGTAGAGCCCATCTTAAAATCCGTAGATTGTTGTTCTTCATACGGTCAATGAAAGTAAGAGGGTTATGATCCGTATACACGTCAATGTGGGGCGAATGCTGAGGAAGGTAACAATCAAATTTCTTTATTGCCAGGACCAGAGCCAAAGCCTCCTTCTCCACAGTAGAGTACCCTTGCTAATGTATTTTCAACTTTGTGGAGAAATAAGAGACTGGGTGGAGGATGTGGGCATTCTCTTATGGCAAACAGGAGAAAGTCTATGTTTTCATCCCAGTCCTTCCCAGTTTCAATGCAATATTTTCTAATAAGTGGCTTAAAGCTCTGGTGAAATCTTTCAAGGCAACCCTGGGACTGTGGATGGTAGGCTGTGGCAAAATGGTGGTGAATATTTAACTCTTTCATGACTTCTGACATCATCTTACTTGTAAAATTTGTACCTTGATCAGTTTGAATGTCTTTAGGAACACCCACCCTACTAAAGAGGTGCAGTAAGTGTTTTACCACTTGTCCAGCCTTGATGTCCTTCAGAGGGTAAGCCACAGGGTACCTAGTAGAAGTGTCCATGACAGTAAGGAGATACTGATTACCTTTCTTAGTCCTGGGAAGAGGTCCAACACAATCTATAACAATGCGCTCAAACGGCTCAGTAGTGACAGGAATTGGCTTAAGAGGAGCAGAGGGAATTACGTCATTAGGCTTACCTGCGACTTGGCACGTATGACAGGTCTTAACATACTGGGCAACGTCCTTCTTGAGTCCTGGCCAGTAAAAATGAGCAAGTACCTTTTTACATATATTTTGTTGTCCCAAATGTCCCGCTAAACCGTCATGAGCCAATTCCATAACAGAACTGCGAATAGAAGTGGGAATGACTACTTGATGAACAGTGGACCAGGTATCAGCATCAGCCTTATCTGGAGGATGGAAACAATGCCTCGAATACTAGAGTTGGGACAGAGGAAGTAGTAGGGGGTGAGGAAGTGAATTGTAGTAGGAGATGAAGGCGTCGGGGCTTGCCCAACCTGCGTGAGTTGTGTTTTTGGGCTAGGATGGGGGGACAGGCAGGACAGACAGACACTTATGGGCGGAGGAATATAGAAATGATGAGACAAGTAATCAAATTTACCCCAGGATACGACCATGCCAAGGCCGTTTTTACACTCCAGGTACCCACTTTTATGTCTGGGTGGGACAAGGCTAACACAAGAGCAAGTCAGCCCAATGACTTATGAGCAATCCTGGTGGCTAGCCAAGTTCTCATTCTCGTGTGTTTGATTGGTTGCAGGAAGCCACCAATCAGGTCCCTGGATTCATTTGTGCCACAACGATTCCAGGCACTCATTTTCGTCTGAGTGAGACGGAACTACACAGGGATTGGAGTTTGTTCAACACTCCTGGGCTACTTGGACCCTGGTGGCAAGCCAGGGAAATTTCACCCACCCCATGTATGTGTGGCAACATCTGATCAGTGTCGGTACCGGGCGTTCACCCATCCAGCTACCACCGTGCTGGTGCAGGGCCACCAACCAACCCAGCAGCTGTGTGCTGGTACCGGGTGGTCACCCATCCAACTACGTTGCTTAACCCCACTGATCGAAACCAGCGTTGCCAACAACATAGGCCCGGGTTGCCACATGCCACGCCCTCCTCCTTATATACCCTCACCTCACGACAATAGGCTCGTTGATTGGTCGAGCTGGCTGGGTGAGTGAACAGGTAGCCGCGCGGCTGCTTTGATTTTGGCGTTTCCTCTCTTCATGTTTTATTTCACTCAAATAGTACCCCGGTAATGCATTTCCCACATTTTTAAGTGGCTGACGGGAGTATTTGGCTTTCACAGAGTAATAGGATGCTTTTGACTGGGATATATGATGCAGGAGGTAAATGAGAGCAAGTTAGAAGTTAGCCAATCTCTGTAGTGTTTAATTTGAATGTCAGCAGGATCAAAGTCAGGCTGCTGATTGGCTGCTGCTCTGGGGAGGTTTTGATGATATAATTGACACCTTTTTCTAACATTTTCCTGGGCAAATGCTGATTGGTCCTCAACATATTTACTTCACTTACATATAATATATAATATGAATCTTGATTTTACATTGTAATATTTTACAATACTTGCATATTAATCGTATTTACCATATCGTCTTTGTTTAACTAGCAAATCAAGGAAGGAGGCATAAATTCACACTCAGAATTCACAAATCAAAATTCCACAAATCATACAGTATAATAAACAGCCATTAATTAAGAGTACTGTTGCCAATAATGAACCCAAGTCGAAACCCTTCCCGTTAAAGAAAGACCAGGGCCCTTCCTCACCTCAGAGGAAGTCCAAGAGCGAAGTGTTTCAGGTGTCATGAGAAGGGGCATATTGCGCGCTCATGTCCGAGCGCACCGCCTACAGCAGTGGTGTCACTAGTGAGCAACATCGGCGTTTCTTTGAGGTCTTCCGCATTTGCTCGGGGTAAACAGTCGGTTGCGAAGTCATCGCCGGTGCAGAAGCAGCAGGAGGGCTCGTCACCCGTCCGTGATGTTTTTTGTGGTCATAGAGGACACGGCACTGTGAGGTGGGCTGATGTGGAGCATAGGCTTGAGTTGCTGCGTGATACGGGCGCTTCCCAGACACTGATTCAGAATTTCACTGGCAAGCCTATTAACGCGGCTCGGGTTGTGGTGGTTCAAGGCATCAATGCTACGCGGTCTTACCCACTGGTCAGAGTAGAGCTTGAGGTGGACGGTGTGACACGGGAGTTGGATGTGGGTGTGGTGGAGAAATTGCCAGTTGAGGGGGTCGACCTCCTTCTCGGCAATGACTTTGCGGTGCCCACTTCCGAGGTTCCACCCTTAGTCGTTGCCGAGAGGGCGGCCGACACGAGTAGGGAGGGGCAAGAGGGGCTTGAGAGATCTCAGTCCGCTCAGATGTCACAGCCTAATCACCAAGTTTTAGACCAGCGGAGGAAGGGTCGGAAGGAGGAAGTCAAGGCTGGTCGGGTTGAGAGTTTGGATCCAGCGATACTCCTTGGTGACTCGGTACTTGCACCCATTATGAGCTCCGGAGTGACCCCAGAACCTGTCCCCCCTAGTGACATGGTAGGGCGTGATGGCACTCCGCGACAGAGTAGTTCCCAGGGGCAACTAGAAGATCTTAGTCTTGAGAGTTGTGGGAACGGGGCTATTGAACTCGAGGACGGGGAAGAATATCATATGAACCTGTTAAAGGAGTTTGTGAGGCAACCACCTGAGCAGCCTACTGTCCCTGTGTTGGTCTGCAGCGGCCAAGGTGGAGAAGGAGAGGGGGGCAGTGGGGCACAGGTGGAGGAGAGTTGGGATTGTCATGTCTCGGCGGAGCAGTGGGCGGGGGACACGAGTCAGGTGGCTGTGGAAGCGCTTGAGCACCTGCCTGAGCAGCAGTGTGCAGCGCTCCAGCACCTGCTCGGTTCATACCCCGCTGTTTGTGCCGAGCACCCAGGCCTCACAACTCATGCGGTGCACGATGTTCCGCTGGCAGGTCACTTGAGTGTTAGTAAACCGTTGGCCTCGTTGTTTCAGTGGTTCAAGGTGGGCGACGAGACTTTGGCATGATTTTCAGGTCAGGGTCGACCCATGGCTGCTAAGGGTGGTGGTCAGAAACAGGACATTGAGCAGATGGGTGAGGTTGGCTGTGGAGTGGATGCGCCCGGTCGTCGCATAGCCACCCAATGCTGCTCTAGTAAACTGCAACAGCCCTACCATAGACCGACTGTATCTGGCCATGTCGCTGAAGGCGGTGATGCTGCGCAGGCAGATGTAGTCGCAAGGAATGAGGGGGTGCGCATGTACGGTATCGGCGGGGAAGCATTAGCACTTATGAGCTGTGGGAGTGACTGCACAGGTGGTACAGATTGTCCCTCTCATGACCTGGCAGTTCTAGCGACAAAGGTGGAGAAGGAGGGAGACTATAGTGTAGAAACTATGGTCCCGGCTGGGTTGTGGGAGGGCACTTGGCATATTGTTCTTCGAGATAAGTTGTAACCTCTTGTTCCTAAGCGCCAAGAGAAGATGTTTACTAGGCTGTGGCAGTACGTCCGCATGTTTGTTGCTTCTTCAGGCCTGATGTACGGGGTAGAATCCGACATGGAGGCTGGAGACAGTGCAAGGCTCAAGTTAGTTCCCTACCGTATAAATCCTGCTCAACAGTCTGTCATGAAATAAGAGCTGGGTTGGCACTTGTACACATTGGTACATGTGGAAAAAGGGTCTGAGGGATAAGGGATATCGTGAGTGGTCGTTGCCAGTAACTATGCAACCTGAGTTAAGTGGCAAGATCCGTGGTTGTGTTGATTGCAAGAGTGTTAGTGCATTATCCCTGACAGACGCCTATCCATTACCTAGAGTTGACGACCCCATAGACTGCATCGGGGCTGCCTCGTTTGTCACTAAGGTGTAAATAGTGAAAGGTTATTGGCAGGCCCCATTGCCGGAAAGAGCGAAGAGAAGTGCCAGTCTTGT
>JAGKTK010001311.1:40291-76555 GCA_018397895.1 Paralithodes camtschaticus
ATGTCTGCAGTTGATCGACATCGTCTAAAACCATATTGCCTATCACTGATTAATTTATTATTCTCAAGATGCTTAATTATGTGATTATTTAATATAATTTCAAAGACTTTACCAAGAGTGGAAGTTATAGCTATTGGTCTGTAGTTTGATGGATCTGAAGAGGCACCTTTTTTAGGAACTGGATGGATGTTTGCTTCTTTCCAGGGTATTTCCAGGAAGCATGAGGTATGAGTACACAGACGGAAATTTTTTGCCAATACAGGAGCGAGCACCAAGGAGCAATTCTTAAGTACTATTGGAGGAATTTCATCTGGACCAGGAGCCTTATCTACTGAGAGATTCTGCAAAATAGTTTTGACATGTCTGGTGTGGATCTTAAGTGAGGGAATTTCAGGTGAATTAAAATTAAGTACAGGGACATCTTGATTTATTTCATCTAAGGTTGAGTTGGTGGAGAAAATATCCGCAAGAAGGTTAGCTTTACCTCGTGGGTCACTTACAAGATTGCCAGTCGGAGATTTTAATGGTGGAATGGATGAAGCAGTAGTGAAGTTGGATTTAAATGAGTTAAGAGTAGACCAAAATATTTTGTTATCATTTGGATTATTTAGAAGTTTATTTGCCTGCTTGTGGAGAAAGTTTGATTTAGTTAGGTTTAATACAGTTTTGGCATGATTTCTGATGTTTCTAAAGTAATTAAAGGCTTCATATGTTTTTGATCTTGTGTATGCATTGTAGGCTATTGCTTTTTGTTCAGTTACTCTAGCACAATTATGGTCAAACCATTTAGGTGAATTAAGTATATAAGTGCAGTATATCACAGCAAGAATCTAAGACACTCTGAGTTGTTGTCTTAGTAGGCTAGGCTTGCTGAAGCTTGCTCGTTGAGCGTGATATAATTATTATGATGCTATTATTTTGGGGAAGTGTTGTGCAGATTTTTTTTTATAATGAAGTGTTTTATGTTTGTGATCGTGCCTTGTTTTCACAACTTGGGAGAGTAGCTGGGTGATGCGGGGTTGATGGGTATTCTGTCTGGTCAGATGTGGAGTTCACCTGAGGCTGAAACGTCCCACATCTTGGGTGGGGTGTTACGCTGGCCAGCTTGCCAGAATGCACTCGTAACTCGCTAGCGCTCGCCAGGGCAGTGAAATGGGCTACAATATTCGTAGAACGATGTTCTTTCTTTCATAGAGTTCATGTTGTCACAGACAGATCAGTGGTGATCTTTATTCTTGTCTGTGACACTTGGAAGTATTTTATATCATTGATAGAATATTAGATATGTTGTGTGAAGTTGTAGAGAGAAAGAGAGGGAGCAGCTGGTTGTATTAAGTGCGTCTGTATGTACGTGCGCCTCCCTCTCTCGGAGGAGTTTCCCATGCTCGTGATTGGCCGGTGGGCCTGGCGCGTCATATGACGCCTGCTCCTCATGACGTAGTCGTCTGTGATTGGGTGCCGCTGCCTTTGTTAGTGCTGGGGGGCTCCTGCCCGCATTTCTCCTGCAGAGCTTGGCATAGCGTGCTTGGTCCTACGTGTCCTTTGCAATCTGTCCCCCCATATAACCCCCTATACTACTATTTCTCTCTCTGAAGTTCTTCTTTTTCATACTTCTCATCTTTATTCAATTACTTATCCCTTCTGGTTCTGCATACGACTTCCATAGTCGGCCAGTCGTATTACCAGCACCAGTTCTCCATATATGTTTGCACTAGCTTTAGGGATTATTAGAGTCATAGTCATAGCCTAGTGTTGGGGTGCTTCTAATTATTTAGCTGTTCTTTCCCATTATTTAATGCTAGACAGTGGAAGGTATCTTTGGTCGTTGTCTGAGTTATGTATGTGGCAAGTCAGAGCCTGTACAACATCGACGAAGCTAGGTAGCCTGTAACCCTTGTGCATATTTTCCTTTGCGAGTGTAGCAGTATACAGGTGAAGGGCTTTTGCCTACACTTACCTGTATGCTTGCTACCTCATTTTGTTGACCTTTGTGGAGCGCCAGGGTAAGACCAGATACTTGAGATCTGGATTTAGCAAGAGAGCCTCCTAGTCACTTAACGTAACATAAGGGAAATCTGTTCAAGGGGAGACAGTAGGCTACGAACATGCTTGCGTTCTGCTTAGTTTCCTAGTACCTTTTATGCCACTGCTAGACAGTATTAGTGAGAAAGACGGCATTGTGTTTATTATCTTTAATTGTGTATGCTTTAGGAATTATTTACGCCTTATTTTAGCCTAGGTTGATGCATAGTGCACAACCCAGTTTGGCTGTTTTAACCTCTCCGCGGCGCACAGGGGGTTTTCTACAGGGTAAGACTGTGCGCACCTATGATGATTTTGGGACCTATTGCCAATTTCGATAAAAAGTACATCATCGTGTAGGGAATGTTTGCGTGCATCGGCCCATATATATTTGACCCCCCAAAAAATGTATGGGGGGGGGTAGGGGAACGGTCCGTAGTTGAAAAATGTGGAGCGAATGGCACCGCGCGGCTAGATTGTCATCGAGCGGCGAGATTTCCCTGCCGAATATTTACGCGCGCAGGGGATAGAAGGAGAGGGAGGAGGGGGTGGGTTACCGCGTATTATCACGTATATGTCCTTTTTTGAGCCCTTTTAGGCTATGTAGAGTATGTATACGTGTGTAGGGCACCCATATAACAATGAATATGCCTCATAGTGACCAAAAATTGCAATATATAAGGAAATTATAAGATAATTGTTAGGCGGGAATGAAGATGTGTTGGAGGTTTGGCGGCAATTTATGAGCTGAGAGTGTGGTTTACGCCATACATATCACATATATCTTGTACGTAGAGCACTGTCATGCTATAATACAGACTTGTACGTATGTATACGTGCCATATATCAAAATATATACCGCATTTAGACCAATTCATGCGATATTTACGCACATTATCAATGAGTTTCTATGCGTGAACCAAGGTGTGAGTGAGTTGTGGTGGGAATGAAAGGGGGAGAGGTGTGTTACGCCATAAATATCACGTAAATCTTGTATTTAGAGCACTCTCATGCTATAATAAAGACGTGTACATATGTAGGCGTCCCATATAACAAGGAATATACCGCATATAGCCCAATTGATGCGATATTTACGCAAATTGTGAATGTGTTTCTAGCAGACGGAAGCCTGAAAGGGTGGGTTGGGGGTGGGTGGGTGGGAGGGAGGCATGCAGGGGTGCAGTGAGTGAGTGAGTGAGTCATGGAGAGATGGAAGTCAGGCAGATCTCTAGATAGATAACCAGCTTAGTGATAATTGTGGAGGCGCCCCAGGCGTATTGATGTTTGGTATTTTGAACCTTATGTCTACCAGATGGCTGGTGTTCGTTGCCATCAACAGGTCTACAATAACATGAGTCAGGAATGGAGAGAGAGAGAGAGAAACTGAGACATGCATATGTCGTACGTATAAATGGACTTCAGAATTGCATTTTTATGCAAGCAGACATTGCATTTTAGACACATGTGAAGTACCACAGAAACATGTAGGCCATTGACTGTAAATAAAGTACTATATTATAGACCACCAGCGATGGTGCTGAGTCAACACAGGCAGATTGCCTTTTGTGATAGAGGGCTAAATATAGAATGGTGTCTCCTTACACTTGCGAAAGGGTAGATTGCCACCAGAGAAACGTTTACTTATTTATTTCGAAGTAATATGCAATCTAAATGTATATTCGAGACCTACTGCAATTATTTGTATGACAGTCATGACTATGTATAATCCAATATACGCGCGTAGGCGAGACATAAGAAAGCTGGTTGAGCAATTTTCGACACCCACACAGTTATTATTATTTTTTATTTACAATATTATACAACACAAATGTATTTGTGAAGAGTATTTTATCCATTATTGTATTTATACCAATTTTGTTCCCAGACAGAGCTGCTGTAGCTGGAGCATCAAGGAGCGGCAAGGGTCACCTCGTGACCGCGTGAAAATGAGTGGAGTCACACTGAGAGGGGCAATTTTGCTGAGTGTTTGGGCAATTTTTGACAGAATAAAGTTATATAATTACTAATTCTTGACAGAGACAAACTTTTATAAACCTTGGCATGATATAATTGATAATCCCATCAATTTACAAACGTAAATTGGTGGGATAATTCTTTTATTTTGTATATTGTCATTTCGATTGTAGACACAAAGTTTTGAGTGATATTTGGTATGAGCTCCTGTGGCATGGTTGGTAAGGTCGCGGACTGGAAAACTCAAAGTGTCGTAGGGTAGTGGGATCGAATCCAGGAGGGGGTTATGGGGAAGGTTTTATATTGTCTAGAAAATTTTTGATAATTTTTTTTTGTTACAAGATCATGCCATTGTATTCAAACAATATGAAATATTCATAGAATATATCATATTGTAAGAATACAATGACATGACCTTGTTTTTTTTTTTTTTTTTTTTTATTGTTTTATTTTATTATCTTAGTAGGTTTGACAGGATTTATTGAAACATATTTATTTTTGTACAATTCATTTGAGGTAAGAAAATAATTATATACACGTTACTTTGGCTAATAACAAACATATATATTGATATACTAACAAAATAAGGCATATTACATGTAAATCTTTGAAACTTATAAACAAAATAATGAAACATACAATTATATAATGTAAAAGCTATATCACAGGGACATCTTTGGAACTTATACATTATATAATATATATGTTACATTATGAGGTAGCGTGATCAATTAGGTCAGGTCAGGTAAGGTAGGGTGCGAGTCCAGGGCAGGGCAGGGCAGGGGGCGAGTCCAGGGCAGGGCAGGTGGCGAGTCCAGGGCAGGGCACGGGGCGAGTCCAGGGCAGGGCAGGGCAGGGGCCGACACTCAGTAGTTCTTGAAGGTGTGGTAGTCTCTGAAGCAGTCACCCAGGCAGAGTGGAACTTTGCACTCGGCGCACATTGAGGTGACTCTTTTCGTGACATGGGGTTTCCTGACACTGGAGCTGCAGACGGTGCACTGCGCCTGCCTGTGGCGAGTGCCAAGCATCTCAGTGTTGATGGGGTAGTGTCTTTCGACACCCAGCTGGATGCGGTCAGGAACGTGATCCCCACGCCATGCCGTACGTCTGTGAGTGGTGGTGCCATACTTCTCCAGGAGTTGGTAGGAGACGTTGTACACGAACTCCCGGAATTTCAGCTTCTGGTTTGGGGCCATATCCTTTTTCACCAACCACAAGTTGTAGGCGTTCAGCATCGTTATGTCAACTAGGTGGAGGAAGAGCTTGTGATACCACTTCACAGTCTTCCTCAGACACTCAACGCCTGACAGCTGACAGTCAGACTTGTCCACCAGGCGCATGTTTTTTGTGTAGTCCACTACCATGTCGGGCTTGTAGATTGTCTTCCTGGTTCGGTAGTGGATTTTGCCAGAATCAACCTGGGCACCTGTGTGGACGGTGGAAAGCAGGTGGACGTCTCGCTTATCCTTCCACTTCAGGGCTATCAGTTTCCCACACTTCTCGAGCTGCTTGTATTTCTGCCCCTTTCGTCGCCTTCTTCGCACATGCCTCTCGCGGTATTCCTGGGCCAGCTCGTCTTCTGAAGGTGTGTCACTGGAGGAGGCATCTGTGAGAGGAATGACATCACCTGTGAACTTTGGCATAAACTTTCTTGTCTTTCTGACAGTCCCACATGGCCCCGTTTGGTTGTCATAAAGAAACTGGCAGAGAGCAGGAGAAGTATACCAGTTGTCAGTGTAGATGATGTGGCCTTTGCCCAAGTAAGGTGCCAACATTTTCCTGACGATGGCACCTGACATGCCCATGGGGTCATTGGCAGCGGCTTTCGGTACGTCAATGTCAGTTCCTGTATACACGATCATGTCAAGCACTATTCCAGTTTCACAGTCGCACAACACGAAGAGCTTGATTCCGAACCTATGCCTCTTCAAGGGGATATACTGCTTGAAAACAAGACGTCCTTTGAAGAGCTCGAGCGACTCATCAATCACCAAATTGAGGAAGGGGTAAAAGTATTTCCTATACCTCTCCAACAACATGGTGAACACATCCCGAACTTTCCATATCCTGTCAATCCTGTTAGGATTTTCGTTGTCTGCAAAGTGCATAAATCTTAGCAGCAACAAAAATCTGTCATGAGTCATGAACTTATTGAAAGTTGGGGTGGCGATGAGAGGGTCGTGCTTCCAATAGTGTTGCAACACATGCTTCTTGATCAGAGGCATGAGGAACAACAAGGCAAAGAACGTCATAAATTCTTCCACAGTCGTATCCACCCAGCCTCGTATTCTCGCTTTTGGAGAAAGGACGTCCAATCTGCCAAACACCCACCTGTAGTAGGCGTTTGTTTGGGCAACGATGTACGTCATTACCTCCATGTCGAAAAAAGCGAGGAAGAAGTCGCTTTCGTTCGCTTGATCATCACAGGGCCAGTCGTCAGTTGTTCCTGACGTCCCAGGATTGAACTGGGGCACGTCAGGTACAAAATTGACCCCGTCAGACCAATCGAACGAAGGCAGCTCAGGGATCGGAATGTCGTCTGCGTCTGCTTCATCGTCTGAAATATCGCTTCCATGGTCGCGATACAGCACTTCATCATCATTACCCTCCTCTTCACTTGACAGACGATGCCCTTCCTCATTTTCGTCACTGACGTCGGACTCACTCCCACTGTCCACTCCCAAATCCCCCCACCCTTGGTCCCGTGCTAGGGCTTCGTCGTCGAAACCCGGGCTGCCAATGTCCTGCGAATCACCATCAAACAGCAGGGCGGCATACTTAGATGGTGTCAGAGTTTTTCGGGTCACTTTGGCACGTGCGGGAGTCTTATGGACAGGGACAGCAGAGGCGGCGGCAGGGGCGGCGGCAGGGGCAGCAGTGGTGCGTGGCCTTGATGGCAAGATGATGGTGGTGCCTGTCGCCCTTCTCTCTGTTCCTTGGGCAGGGGCGGCATGGGCGGCAGGGGCGGCATGGGCGGCAGGGGCAACAGGGGCAGCAGGGCCGGCAGGGACACCAGGGCCAGCAGTCGCTTTCCCAGTCGCTTTCCCTCTCCCTTTCCCCTTCCCCTTCCCTGTGCCTTGGGCAGGGGCGGCAGGGGCAGCAGGGGCGGCAGGGGCGGCAGGGGCAGCCGGGCCAGGGGCGGCTGGTGGTGGTGGTGGTGGTGGTAGGGGCACTGTGGCTGGCGTACGGGTTCTCTTCCCTACGCCCGTGCCTTTCATTTTTCCTGCCCCCACAGGTAATGAAGCCCTAGGGCGGCCTCCTGCGTCGCTGGTACCGGTGGCAGGGGTGGCAGGGGTGGCAGTGGTGGCAGTGGTGGTGGTAGTGGTTGTTGCAGTGGCCTGGGTCGTGGTGGCAGTGTCCCGAAAGACCAATGACCTCTGTGCCATTGCCCTGCTTGCACGTGTTTTCCGTGCTTTGGGTGCTGGTGCTTCATCCTCTGAGCTGTAGGGCGTGTCGTACTGGTAGCTAGGGTCTTTGGCAGCCACCCTCTGCCTTCCACGGCGGCTAACACCACCAGAAGGAGGGCTGGTTGTGTCATCAGGGAGCGAGCGTGAGGGACGTGTGGGCTCCATGACTAGTGCGTGGTTACTGGCGCGGTGGTGCTTGCACGAGTGCGGGGCGAGCGTTTGGCGGGGTGGTATCGAGAGTTGACATGTAGTACTATACCCACACCAATTTTCAGCCGCCTGGCTATAAACGCGCGGTTTTGGTACGTGTTCAAAGTCTCTGCTCTTAAGAGTCTCCCCGCAGTGCGCCGGGGGAACTCTTATGAGTCTCCCCGTAGCTCCCGGGTTAATAGATAATTCTCCACGACTGCTTATCTCACAATCATATTTTATTAAGTCTGGCACACGTTGGCTAAGGAAGTACTGTTTTGAGTGGCGATTATTAGTGCTGTCACAGAGTTGTTGCACTCCCCTGTTATATTATGTATCCTACTTTTTGGTGTATTTAAGATACACGCTATGGTGTCCTGCCCCTGCATTATTTCTGTTCTATATTAACGAGCATCTTAGAGCATCAGACGTTTTCAGAAGATTCTGTATCTGATTGCTGTAGGACTAGACTTCCAGTGTTTTCATAGAGTAATGTAGAGTTTAGTGTTGAGTACAGACTCACACTAAAGTTAACGTAAGCATATATTCCTTTATTAAATCTTGTTATAGTTTATTCAAGCATTGTTATTACTTAAGAGCATTTTATTAACGTAAAGTACTCCTGTTGTGAGTAGGCTTTGCCGTCATCGGCAAGCCTTTGTAGAAGTGCACTAAAACCCAGTTAATTGATACCCCATTATCCAGTAGATTAACTCGGAGGGTTTTAAGTGTTTTGTTCACCGGCATAATAGTTCGAGGGTTTGGAATTAGCGTACCGTTGTTGCAGATATAGCCTATCATCTAGTTCATTCTTAAGTGCCCTTGTTTATTTCGTAGTGCTGGTCGTAACAGTACATATATGTACACATACTCTACATAGCATATAAATGCTCAAAATAGGATAAATACGAGATGTTACGCCCTAACCCGCCCTCTCCTCCCTCTCCTAATACCCCCTGGGCGTGCGGATATTCACCCAGGAAATCTTGCCGTGCGATGACAATCTGGCCGCGCGATGCCATTCGCTCCACTTTTTTCAACTACGGACTGCCCCCCCCCCCCCCAGACATTTTTTGGGGGGTCAAATATATATGGCTCGATGCGCACGAACATTCCCTACACGTTGATGTACTTTTCATTGATATTTGCAAAGGTCGCCCAAATTGTCATACCTCCGCACAGGTATGCCTGTATACTATAGGGGGTGCGCAGCGGAGAGTTTAACTCATTATTGTATCCCACGGCAGTCAAAATAGATGATAACGTGATTGCGAGCATACTCGTCATGTAAACGCTATTTGTGCGGCGGCCCGACTGTCAGGCGGCTCAACCGACTACACACAAAAAACAAATTCTTAATTGATTCACTTAGCTTTCCTCATCCTACATCCTACCCCCTCCCCTCCACCTTATTCTTACATGCGTGATTTGCGCTATAACAGCGCCTACACATCAAGCATCGAGATTGAGACCATAGGTAAAACGAAATACTACATACTGCTTAAATGTATGAGCATGCAACACTGTTTTTGTATACTCCATTCATTATCAGATATTCTTGCATGTTACATGATCACCGTATCTATGTTCTACTCTTCCCTCTCACTGTATCAATGTTGACCAACCAGAAATCAGGTCCATAACTGATTAGCAACTACAAAAATACCAATAACATTTATTCAATTTGCAATCTAGATATGTAGTGAAGTATAGCCTACATGTATTATTGTCCATGTGTATGAGGGAGACAAAAGGTAGAACCACCTGTAACGAGTACCTCACCCAGTGCTCAGAGTGTGATGGAGCCAAAATCAAGGACCGGTCGATACAAGCCAAAATGCCTGGAATCACAGATTTAGAAGCAATTTAATTCCTTAGGATAAGGGAAATATGGGTTCAGAGAGAGAGTTCCAGAGCTCACCTATTGAATAGAAAAAAGACTGAGAATATCGGTTAGCTCTTGAGTTGGAGAGTTGCAAAGAGTATGTGCTCATGAACAGAAGCTCATATTAAAGAATATAATGATTAAACAAAGTTGATGAAATATTAATAAATATTAGGGTGTAAACCTTAGAGGTTTAACACCTTGTGGATCACAACACATTTTTGACAGTTTATTCCGCTTATCATATGACGAGTAGGAAAGGTATGTGGAAATCAAAGGATTTATTACGAGCCTTTGCTTTTTAACACTTACGCTGCGGGCATATTTGGGCTATTTAGGGCATATTCAGGCACTCCTGAATGATTAATCAAGCATCTGCATTAAATGAACTGCCAAAAACTAGGCGAAAATAGCTTCAAAATGAGACCAGAACGGGCTTTGTAGGTGACGGGGTTCACCCGCAGTGGTGACATAGACATGCGGGAAAACCGCTAATAATTAGCTCTCGCTCGCTCAGCAACACTGTTGTGAGACACCCGCACGAGACACAGTCTCCCTCAGTGAGCGACTCGCTGCTCTGAGGGTCGGAGGTGGGTCCCTCACGCTCCCGCCCACTGACACTCAATTTCTACGGCTTTTACAGGCTTTGAAAGCCTGGAAATTACTGTAAATTGCCAGGACATTCCGGAATGTCACCCGCAGCCAATGGGTTAAGCTACATATTATTGTGTTATGATAACAAGAATAAACTGTCAAAATGCATGGCTTTCTTCAAAGAGTTAAGTTAGTCAAGAATGGGATTTCTTTCCATATATATTAATTTTAAAGTTATCATGAAGTCGATTGTGTCACATTAGTCATGACATTTCTTCCATCTATCATTTGAACATGCTGTAATTAAGGGGTCAATAATATGCCCTTGATAATAATTCCAAAGTTTTTAATAAGTAAATAAGATAATTGTATAAGATTGGTGGTTGATATTTTCCTTATAGAAGCTACTTTATTCTGCAACGAACTCTGTATTCCAAAGTCAATAGTATTGCAAAATTAGGTGATTATTGAATCATGAGGATCTACATCTGAGATAGATAACATTCATTTAGTAACAAGACTAAATGTCTAATTATTAGTTGATCAAATAATATATTAATATCAGATTATTATGCAATCTTGTTTTACTACTATAATTTGTTAACTTGAAGTAATTTGTATCCTGCAAAAATAAGTAGTCAACCACAACATAATCATATGGCTTTTCGAGCTTCTTATGTTTCATTTGAGCCGAGTGGGAGCCGTTTGAGCATTCCCAAGTTTACCCATCGTTTAGAAAGACCCTAGTAAATATAGTTCTAGCATCGAGTTGGGGGGTGGGGGGGGGCTTTAATATTTTGTGATTACGGCTATACAGCCAAGTATGCTATCGAGTCCGATTTCAGAAAACAACTAGTAAAACACATTGACAAAGCATAGTTCTTTGCATAGTTTACAGTATAATGATTATCATATGACTAGATAAGAAACTACAGTTTTGTAATAGTGGTGATCGTGACTGTACAGTGCTAAGCATGGTAAGCTGAACTGAACAGGTGAGCCAGTGTTCAGTCAGTCAATGTACTGGACATTAGAATCGTGACTATTTCATAGCTTCTTTAGTTTTGCTTAAAATCGACTCTGCACCAAAAATAATGCAAGTGAGTCATATTACTGTATATGCATTACCAATGTATTGGAGCACATGTTCATTTCTATTTGTCCCCGAGTGTAAAAATATTGTCACTCAATTACCAAGTAACCGTTAAGATTGTTAATATACACTCCGTGGTTGAAAGTTATTCTATTCTATTTAAGAAGGTCTAATGGCTTTTACTATCTAAATACACGATAACGGCTTAATGCAGCTTCCATGTATTCATCTCTCAACGAGTAATTACATAATATTACTATAAATAACCAAATATCTAGATAAAGTGACAAATCACAACGATAAAATACCTGATAATGTAATGAAAGTTTACCTTAGAACAGTGTAAAGCAATACAAATGCAAAAATCCCTGTCGGACCACAGCTCGAAAATAAAACACGTGCATTATGGAGGTCGTTCGGAGAAACGTGAAACAGCTAATCAGTGGCAACATATTAATGTGTTTACAAAAAGTCAGCTAGTCTGGCCCATGATAAGAGTACCAGATAAATAGTCTCTCTCTCTCTCTCTTTCTCTTTCTCTCTCTCTCTCATTGTCGGATCCAATGATCTACAGCGAAACCTGTCGGAAGACCTGCTCTTCAAGTACCAGCAGCTGATCAAGTCATTTTTTAAGGAGAAGTCGTCAAGGATCATGGTCTCAGGAATCGTCCCCCGGCTCGGTGTAGAGAGCCAATTTCACAACATAGCCACCAACACAAATCGTCGTCTAGCTAACCTCTGCAGGAAGGAGAACGTGGGATTCGTCGACACCTGGGACAATTTTTACTACGATGATTATTTGTTTTCGGACAATGGAGTTCATCTGAACCAGGTGGGAGCAGCACGTTTTGTACGTCTTCTCAACGATGCGATGAAGGATTTTCGGAGAAGAAATCGACTCAACACAGGACAACCAGGAAGGAGGACCGAAGACAGCAAGGACGGCGACCTGCAAAAGACTTGAATGCTAATCTGTCAAGAATCACAAACTTGGATAAAGAACCAAACCCAAAATCGCCAAGTATGAGGACAGAGGATAGCCATGAACGTAAATGTAGATCCAATCAGAACCAACAATTCGATTAAATAGCAGGCTGTTAGTTCTAAAACCACATATTTAAAGGTTTCTATGCAAACGCTCGTTGCATACCCAATAAATGTTCAGATTTAGAGGAACTAGTGTTTACAGAAAATTATGACGTAATTGGCATATCAGAATTTTGTCTCAATACAGAAGACAGAGACTTTTTAGAAGAGTATTCACTTACCGGTTATGTAAAGTTTGAGAACAGCCTAACTAATAGAAATGGAGGTGGCGTTTTATTTTTTATCAAAGAAAATCTTAACCCGATTTTCTTGTCAAAAGCCAAAATTGTGAACGTCGACACATCCTTCGTGCTAATAAATAATAATAAAGGTATACAAATAATACTTGCATTAATATACAAACCTCCAGCTCAATCAGTGCAAACTGACCGAGAAAATTACGAATAAATTGCAGATGTAAGTATCTCCCATGATACCTTAATTTTTGGGTACTTTAATTTACCTGTGACCAAGTCGGGTGATATTCTTACTTCACACTCCGGACATGACTTGTATGTAATCTTGCAAGAGATTTCTCTCTATCAATTTGTTCGATAGCTGACCCGTGGTAATAATGTTCTTTACTTTGTACAGTTGTACTTGCAACAAAAGAATTTATAGAGAAATTGAATGTTGGTGATGAATTCAGTAATAGTGACCATCGTGCAATCACTTTCCACTTAAAATTCAATGGAAACGAACTCAATACCAGCAAAGAGAAGGTCCCAAATTTCAAGAGAGCAAACTTCCGTAAACTTAGAGCAATACTCAAGGAAATCGACTGGAGTTCTATAATTAACAATGATGATATAAACCATTCATGGAAATTTTTCACCTCCACTTATTCGAATGCAGTACATGATTGTATACCATTAACCCTCAACTGACGGTGAACATCCTGTGACGGGAGAGAGAATATTGGCCACCCCTGCGGTGCCCATCATTTGACAAATGCCATTTTGAGGACGTTATGAGCTCTGAGAGAGAGTCCGCGCATTGGGAGGACGATAGCTGGTCTTGGACCGCTCGGCACCACCTCTGGGCCATCACTGACACATAGTATGCCTCATCCGCACCACTGTATCTTGCGAGACAAGGAAAAAAAACGTGAAAATTACCTTATTACAGGGTATTTTCACCTCCGGTTATGCGATCGCTGCAAGATAACCCGTGATCATACAAAAATGATTCAGGTGTCATTGGAAAGCTCTAATACCGCCCTTTCACGGATATATAATTGTATTACGGTTTGGCTCTTGTTTATGCATGAAAACGAGCATGGAATGAAGCTTGTTTTCGGTAAATATACCCGCCCAACAATACGGTCATATAAACAAGCATGCCCGCTTTTAGGGAGTTAAAAAAGTGAAGATCAGTACATAATAATAGGCCTAAGTGGTGTAATGAATACATTGCGATTGTCTTGTTGCTAAAAAGAATGTTGATGACAAATTTATAACCTCTGACACCCATGAAAATAAAGTGATATTCGTAGATCTACGACGCACAGCCAAAATGTTAATCAAACAAAGTAAAAACACGCTAGAATTACATTTTGCAAATCAAAGTAAGACAAACCCGAAATAATGTTATAGTTACATTAGGAAGAAGAAAGTAGTGACTCCAACAATTAGACCGTTAGTCGATAAGAAAGGAGAATACACTAAAAATTAAACCAAAATGAATAACGCTCTCAATAAATTTTTCGCGTAGGTTTTTACAACAGAAGACCATAGTAATATCTCTACAGCAGGGGTGTCAAACTCATTTGCTCTGGCAGGCCAAATTTTACACAGTACAATATTGTTGGGCCGCATTAGCCCCTTCTGTACCGGCGACGTCTTCTACATTTTTTTGTAGCTATGTTTAGAGGATTTTGTGCAATTTAAGAAGGATCTGTGGTAATAAAAAGGAATAAGTGAGATTGTTCGAAGCCTATCAATTGCTGGAGGCCCTTTTGAAACTGAATAAAATCGTCAAATAGTAGCAAAATTAGTTAAAAAGATGTTGCCGGTACAGAAGGGGTTAATGTAGCAGGAAAAATATAATATACCAGTATTGCCTCCACCGTCCTAATATAAATTATAAAGTAAAACTTGCAAACTAAACAAACCAAACTGGGACGACACAAGATAAATGCAAAAGATCTTATCGAAATCGCTAGGTGGAAATAACGCTTAACCCGGGGAGTGCCGGGAGACTCTTAAGAGGTTTTACTGGGTGACTGCGGGGAGACTCTTAAGATCCTAGGCCTAAAAAAAAAACATTTAAAGCACCTCAGTAGCACTTGAATTTTTGTTTATTTTTTTTTTTTTTTGCCCCTCGGCCATGCCACATATCACTCCTCCACATTCCCCCCTTCAATTATCACCTATTTTTCTCTTATTTCTGTAATTATCGGTTTATTTATTGTGCCAAAACTCTCCACCTAGTTTTAAGGTGATGAGGGAGGGTGGAGGTAGAGGAGGGAAAGAGACTCTACTTTATTTCACGTTTCTCGCCATCCAAACACTTTTCCCATTTGTTTTATTGTTGTAACTTGTTACTATCTTTAAATTAAATGTAAAATAGGCGCATATGGATAAGTATTAATTATATTTATGGTAAAATATCAATTTTAGTGAGGAAACAGTGCAAATACCTACACACAGCGGCATGGTGTATACTACATAGGGTGCGCAGCGGAGAGGTTAATAAAATATTTTTTTGAAATAAAAGAACACAATCCACCACATAGGGTGTACATCACTTCTTGAGCAAGTCAATCTGGTTTCCAAGCAAACTGATCGCACATATAACAATGCACCATCGTCATGTTCAAGGAATTAGTCAAAATGGGAAGCTCTATCCCAAAATTCTTCTACTCTAGTACAGATTTTACAAACTCTTATTAACTGGGAATAAAAACAATTATGTTATTTTACTATCAATATTACTACTAGGGAAAGGAAAGTTTAAATTAAAATTGTCAACTTTGTAGTATATTTTAAGTGTGCACTGCTCATTAACTATCTGTATATTTATATCTAGAGCATTTTTAAATTAATCATTTACGTTACAATGTGTGAGGGGGATGGAATTTGGATAAATTTGTTTAGTAACTTGATTATAATATAACATATTGCAAACAAGAATATCATCAATATATCTACTATTATTACTTAACAATTTAGCAAGTGCTAATTTTGCTGGGATGTTATTTTTCTTGCTACTGTCAGCTAAGTTTTTCATCAATTTAAATTCTAAAGATAGCAAGAATAAGTCTGCAATTAAAAGGCTAGCATTTCCATCTATAGGAATTCCTAATATTTGTTTGCAAATGTAGGGCCCGAATCTAACATAAGTATTGAAAAGGAGGAATTTAAGGGCTTCTTTAAGTTTAGTTCTATCAAAATACACTGAACTAGTGGGATCAAAGCTAAGTGACGCATTATTGAAATATGAATTAACATTTATGTAACGATTACGATTACTAACAAATCTGTCAAAATGTAAATCTATAAATGTAATTTATAATATAAATTAAAATAAATGCTTCATATTATCCAGATTTAACAATTTCAGAAAATATTCAAATCACATAAATATATATTATTTAAATATTAATTTACGGCAACTGTGCCACCTGTCTCACTAATTTACGAAGAGCCCTCACTGACCATTGATTGACAGCAATGGTTTGCCATTTTCCCAAGACTTATCAGGCGTAATTTGTTAGTACAGGAGTTAGACCAGTGACCTTTTTCTCTCTCTCTCTTTTTTTTTTTTTTTTTTCTCTAAACTTCACGACATTATATGGTGTTCTTACAGCTAAATTTCCAGTGATGAAACGTGGAATTATCTATAGCGAAACACATTTAAAATGCAAAAAATATATAGCATTGATATATTTATATATAATAGATACCAGTATATATTTTATCAAAGATCCCTCTTTATGAAGTATGATAATTAATAATTATATTACCAGGATTTAGTACGGAACTGTGATATTCCTGAGCCAGTTATTAACCTCCGACTTGAACTGTTGTAGTGAGGTTAAGTAATGCAGGTCAGTGTGCTGAACCAGGTGATTCCACAGTCTTGCGTACTTTGGTAAGTAGGAACGAAGGTAGTGTTCTGTCCTAGCAAATGGAACACTAACCTGGTGATACCTTGTGGATGCGGTTCTTGTTGCATATGATGTTGGTTGGGCAGGTTGTAGATGTAAGGCTGCCAGGTGTGGAGTGTGAATTTTTTGGGTTTTGTATGTTACACACAAACCTGCCACATCCCGACGCTGTTGTAGAGGCTGAAACCTGGGGGCATGATGTTCTTGTTCTTTGAGTTGGATCAAGTGTTCAGCTCTTTTCTGTATTTGGTCCAAAAGTTTCAAGTATGAGGGGGGGACATGATGACCATGCAAGTGGAGAGTATTCCATCAATGGACGAACTTGAGACTTATACAGAGTAGCTACACCTTTAGAGTCCAGGAGATGTGATACACGTCGAATGCAGCCAAGTTTCCATGCAGCATTCTTTGTGATGTCCTTTACATGGCTGGTGAAAGACAGATTATCATTAAATTTTACTCCTAGAATTGTCACTTGACTCTGCATCTGAACCTTCCTCCCATCAAGCTGAATATCTGGTGGTGTATAAGTTGGAATATCTTGTCTCCGAGAGATTAGCATTACTTGAGTTTTCTCCGGAGCAAGGTTCACTTGCCAGCGTTTTGTCCAAGAGATGATACTATGTAAGGCATTGTTGATATGAGTGACGGTGGCTTGCCTCTCATCTTTGTTACAAGTGAATGTTAGAGTACAGTCGTCAGCATAAGCAAATGCCTTGGGGATGAGCTGCAGAATGTCATTGAAATAAGCATTCCACAACAAAGGTCCTAGAACGCTGCCCTGTGGGACACTGGCTTTGATGGCATAGTTAGCAGAGTTATGTCCATTGACAACTGTGTGAAGTGTTCTGTCTTGCAGGTAATCATTAATTAGGTGAAGTAGAGCATCACACAACCCTAGACTCCTCAGTTTGGTGGTGATGCCCGCATGCCACACCCTGTCAAAGGCACCCGCGATGTCAAGTGCAATTACGTAGGTGTCTTTTCCCATGTCAAGGGCCTGGTTCCACGTGGTAGATAAGTGGAGTAGCAAGTCTGCCGCAGATCTACCTTTCCTGAAGCCAAACTGCTTAGAGTTGAGTAGGTGATGTTTATCCAGAAAAGTTACAATTTTTGTTGCCAAGATTGACTCCAGAATTTTCCCAAGAACAGAAAGAAGGGAGATTGGTCTGTAATTTTTTGGGTCTGTTCTGCTGCTTTTCTTGTGAATCGCCACAACTCTTGCTTCTTTCCATATTTTGGGCCACTGTTGCGAGTTGAGGCAATTCTGAAAAATGATGGTGAGTGGCTGGCATAGCTGATGTGCGCAACGCTTCAATATATTTGGACTGATGTTATCTGGTCCAGTGGCCTTCTTGGGGTCATCTTCCTCTAGTTGCCGTTTCACATCATCTATGGTAATTGTGAAATCTCGTAACTGAGCATTGGTCTGTGCTGGTACAGCTGGAGGTGAGCGGTCTGGGTCTGGTACATTAATTTTACTTGAGAAGTAAGATGCCAGAATCTCAGCCTTGTCCTTACTGCAGATAGCCATGGATCCATCACATTTGCTTAAAGGTGGGATGCAATCATCAGGAGCAAAACCTTGTTGTTGTTTAATGCTAGTCCACCATATTTTGCTCCCGACGTTCTTGCCTGTAAGCTTTGATTTCAGATCCTCTTTCCACTTTCTGATGGCTTGTATCTGCACCTGTTCCATATTTTGCAGGCAAGTTTATGCAAATGCTTGGTCCTTTGAGTTGGGCGTCTTTTGCATTGTAGCCATGCTTTACTTTTCTTATCAGCTGCAACTCTGCAGTTGAATCCAAACCATGGCTGGTCTCCCGACTTTGCTTTATAGGTCTGGCTAGGGATGAATTTATTCTGTAAGGAACACAAAATTTTGGTAAAAGCTTCAACTTGATGATGAACATCTCCGATAAGATAATCTGGCCATGAGATGTTATTGAGTGCATTTTGAAGACCATCCCAATTTGCCCTGTGCCATAACCAGTTGGTACGTGCCACAGCCTCATCACGATCAGCTGCAACATTAATGGTGCTGAGAATAACATAGTGGTCCGAAGAAAACATAGATAACATAAGATAACATAGTGGCTCTCTCTCTCTCTCTCTTGTGTATTATCTCCGTAGCCTTGGGCCTCATACTGACCATGAGTGCAAGAACCGTCTCACTGGCCCCGAATTGAGCATATCATAAACCCGTTGACAATTTTATTCAGCTTAAGAAGAATGTCCAAGGGTGAAAGAGTATTTAATATCCTTTAAGCTTCTTACTCTCACAAATACTTCCAAGAATTAGAACTTGAGTTAATATAGTACCAACATATAATATATTTAAAGGTGGGGGCTCATAGGTTGAGGTATACATGGAAAAATAATCGCCAACCTGCATATAATTATCTTGTAAAATGCAATGTCACTGAAATTATTATTAACAATGGTATAAAGGATTTTGCGGATCGTCTATACAGGGCCTGTGACGTCATAGTGACGTAACACCAGTATCCTTAGCCTAGACTGGATAGTGGACTTACACTCTTGTGACGTCACAGGCCCGGTATAGACGATCCACAAAATCCTTTATACCATTGTTCATAATTATTTCAGTGCCATTGCATTTTGCAAGATAATTATGTACAGCTTGGCGATTATCATTCCATGTTTATCTCAACCCATGAGCCCCCACCTATAAGAAATAATAATTATGTCTAGTATAAAAATACAATATTTTACAATACCCACCAACCTGGTTTGCGGGGCCGCATGCTAGAGGGAGGGGGGCCGCATGCGGTCCGCAGGCCGCATTTTTGACACCCCTGCTCTACAGCATCACTGGTTCAGATAGATAATTCTGATGTTCTAAGCATGCAGTATCAGCAGTACTGAGAGAGAAGTTTTGAAATGTTTAGATAAATTCAAGGTAAATAAATCGCCTGGACCTGATACGATCTCGCCTAGAGTTCTAAAGGAAGCTAAGTATGAGCTCTCCAAACCAGTAACATTGCTCTTCAATAAATCCTTACAGTCTGGGACTATGCCTGATCAGTGGAAGCTCGCCAAAGGAACACCAATATTAAACAAGGCAGCAAATCCTTACCTAGTAACTATCGTCCAATTAGCTTAAACTCAGTTATATGTAATATGCTAGAAACACTAATAAGTGACAAACTCGTAAATCACTTAGAGGAGAACAACATACCTCAAGATACTCAACACGGTTTTCTTTTCGTAATAACGCTCCTGCTTAACAAACCTCTTAGACTTCTTCCACAATATCTTCAACCTACAAGTTGAGAGTAAAGCTGTAGATAATATATACCTTGATCTTAAAAAGGCCTTTGACAAAGTTCCCCACAAACGTTTATTGATAAAACTAAAGCGCATGGAATACAAGACAGTGTGTTGAAAAGGATAGAAAATTTACTCAGTGACAGAAAGCAATGAGTAGTCATGAACGGTAAAGCATCCAAATGGATCAATGTAAGTAAAATTTATAGAGAAATTGAATGTTGGTGATGAATTCATTAATAGTGACCATCGTACAATCACTTTCCACTTAAAATTCAATAGACAATGTAAGGATCGGTACTGTGGCCAGTTCTCTTCCTAGTTTACATTAACGACATGGATCTTAAAGTACAATCTTAAATTATGCTGACGATATAAAAATTGCAATACTCTCAAAAGAACATGTTGAAGATATGCAACATAATCTAGATATATTGCCACATTGGGCTCATATTTGGCAAATGTTTTTCAATGTGGATACATGTAAAGTACTGCATATCGGAAACCAAAATTAGAAAGCAAATTATTCAATAAATGGCACCCAGCTTAAAAGTGTAGACAGAGAAACTGACTTGGGAGTAACAATATCGAGTAACCTAAAATCGAGTCAACAATGTTAAGAAGTTGTTAAAAAGGCAAACAAAATAATTGGCTATATAGGCTCATTTGAGCATAAATCCAAATATGTAATCCTAACTCTTTACAATTCCTTAGTCCGCCCTCTCCTGGAATACTGCGTTCAATCCTGGTGCCCTTACTACCAAAATTATATAGACATTGTCTACATAATTTTGGTCTATTAGACAAGCTAGAACGACTTCAAAGTAGAGTTACCAAAATGATACCTTGCTTAAAGAACAAACCATACGAGGAGAATCTTAGAGAATAAAATCTATTTCTTTAACCCATCGCAGATTAAGAGACGACTTAATTCAAGTACTTCGGCAGTAGTTCTTCGATTTCCCATGGAATGACATCTGCTTCCATGGCCGGGTACCCTTGGAGAGTGCTGAACGTATTACTGAGATAATCCTCTCAGGCATGGAAGTATACAATAAAATTTCTTTCTCTCAGTGTAATGCAAATATATCTTGGTTTACTCAAGACCCCCCTCTTGTTCTACTCCTGTCTGTAATAAGGAGGAAGCATTCAAACGGTACTGTCGCCTTCAAACTCAAGAATCTCATAATTCCTATGTTTCTGCCCGGAATTAAGCCAAATCTGTTCTTCGACTCCCCAAACATTCTTTTATCAATAATAAATGCCCTGAACTATCCAAGTCTAGCTCTTCCCAAGCTTTCTGTCATCTAGCTAAAACCCTCACCAACCATTTTTCGTCTTCGTCTTTCCCTACTTTTTTCAACTCAGACGGCACTACCATCACTTATTCCTCTTCGCTAACACTTTCGCTAATAACTCCACTTTGGATGATTACAGTACTATTCCTCCCTCTACATCCCCTCTCTCCTACTTATGCCTAACATCATAATCTCTTCTAAGGATGTACTTCCCACCCTCTCTGGGCTTAACTCATAAGCTGCTATATAAGCTGCATATATATAATCAATACTTATCCACATGCGCCTATTTTACTTTTAATATAAGAACATATGAACATTGGAAAGCAATAAAACATGTGGTAACTGCAATTGGCTGGTGAAAATAGTATATTTTAGCCCCACGGTCGTAATCTGACCTTGACCGTCGAGAGAGAAACACCCTCCCTCTCTTGTGTCTGGCATAGTACTGAGAGACAAGGAGAGCTCTCTGACTAGAATTAGAGGATCTGAGATACATTCCTCCATCCTCCCCCTCTCTCCCACCCATCCTCGCATGAAAAGACTCGATAAATATCGGGAATAATAGGGAAAATACCGGATAAAGGGGGGGGGGGGGGACACATGAATAGGAGTGGTATTATGTAATGGAGGGGAATTATCTCACCTAATCAAGAATGACTTTGTTTTGAGTGCCACTGGGGTGTTTTAAAAGTTTATTTTTAGGCCTTGGATCTTAAGAGTCTGGCCGTATTTGCCCAGGAGAACCTCTTATGAGTCTGACATAAGTCCCTGGGTTAATACTAAGAAGGCGTACGGACCAGATGGCCTTCCTCGTGTTGTACTAAAAAAGCGTGCTTCCGTGCTGGCTCCCTGCCAAAGTAAACTCTTCATCTCTGTCTCTCCTCTAAAATCTTCCCTTCTTGCTGGAAGTTTGCTCTCATTCAACCTGTTCCATAGAAGGGTGACAGCTCTCAACCTTTCAATTATTGTCCAATTCCTCTCATTCCTTGCATTTATAACATTTTTGAAACTATTTTTACCTCAAAATGTCTTAAGCATTTATCTACCCATAACTTACTCTCAGACTGCCAGTATGGCTTCCTTAACCCTTAACTGACGGGACTCGACAATAGTCGAGTGAGAGATCCATGGCCTATTCAGCGGGTTCCGACAATATTCGGGTGGGATTTTTAGCACATTATCGGCTCTGAGAGAGAGTCCATGCGCTGCAAGGACCACAGGCGGGCTCTGACCGCTTGACCTGGACCGAGCGAGGTGACTGGTGTCATTATTACACCCCTACACTTGCCTGGCCTCGCAAGGCAAGGTAATATCTCGGGAAATTACCGTATTTTAGGGTTTTTCCCCTCGTGTTGCACGATCGTTGCAAGCGAACCCTTGGTCATACAAGGATGATTCAGGTGTCATTGGAAAGCTCTATTATCGCCCTTTCATGGATATATAATTGTATTATGCTCTGGCTCTTGTTTATGCATGAAAAAGAGCATGGAATGAAGGTCGTTTTGGGTAAATATACCTGCCACACAGGTAGTAGAAATTACAAATGTCCCCGTCCAACAAGGGTTAAGGGCCGCTTTGCTGGTGATTTTCTGTCATATCTTACTAACTCTTGGTCATCCTCCATTCGGGACTTCGGTGAGACTTTTCCTGTTGTGCTAGTCATATCGAAAGCCTTCAATAGAGTCTGTCACAAATCTCTCATTCCAAACTACCGTCCTTCGGTTTCTATCCCTCCATCTGTGCCTTGTCTCTAATTTCCTTTCCAGAAGTTCCATAGCTGCGGTTGAGGACGTCCACCGTTCACTTACTCAACATATCAACTCCGGTGTTCCTATCTCCAATTCTCTTCCTATTATTCATTAACGACTTTCTCAATTGCACCTCCAGCCCCATTCACTCATATGCTGAAGACTCTACATTACACTATTCCACTAGCCTTCCACGATATCACTCGCAGCAGGAACGCCAAAACTCACGTAAGGGGAGCGTCCGCAATGTATTTCAAAATGGTTCGATCATTGTTATTTGTATACAGGTGATAGATACCACTTCCATAAACAGCATATCCATAAATGAATAAGATCGGACCAACAGTTTTTTCGCTACCTCGGATTTTCGCATTTTTTGCAAAACTTTAAAACCACTACAACTTTTTTATTTTTGGTCCAATTTTAATAAGTAGGATATCATTGGAAAGAGGAGAAAAATGCAATATAACATTGTGACAGATATTTGATACACCCTATAATTTTGCCGCTATTTTTTTTTTTTTAAGTTTTGAAAGGTTGCAAACCTCCTGTCAAAAAATGTATGGATGTATACAAAATCTATCACAAATTTATATTGCATTTTTTCTCTTCTTTGCAATCATATCTTACTTATTAAAATAGGACCAAAAGTAAAAAAGTTTAGGAACAAATGTTCGAGTAACTATAGTTTTGAGAAAAAGGAGTAAAACTAAATGTATTCATTACCCAATGATTCCTCTCTCAAATGACAATTTATTGCAACTGATTGATATTGATTGTTTTGATAACTGCTCTGGCACTAAAATCCAGTGCAATTTACTAAGTCTAAGTGAATAATTTGCCACCTGGACCCCCAAAAAGGTATTTTATTCATTTGGCGCCAATAAACCGCGCACCTCATTTATGCCAAGTTAGGCCATTTTCGATTACTCTAGGTTGTGTTAGGGCTGGTTTGCATGGGTTTTATCTGTTAAGTTTTGAATATATAATATTTTCGTGCATGTTTTGGCATCTAGATGATGATGATGGCTTGGATGATGATGATGATGGCTTGGATGATGAGGTCTAAGGACTCACCCTCACTCTCCCAGGTTCAGTTGAGGTGCCAGGTACCTCTGTTGACTGTAATTTGTCTATATTTGTGCATAACTATTATGTTCTCTCCACTAACCAACTTTACTCTTAAACTCAATGAAATTAACAAACACATGTGGCAGTCCAGGGATTCGAACCCAGGACGCTCACACCGAAAATCAACGCGATTGTATTGGTTATTATCGTTCATACCACGATACCACATATACGTTGTGAGTACGGGGGGGGGGGGGGGGGCCCACTGTATTTAGGGTATTTTTTATTATACGAGTCTAAAACTTTGCCACATACTCCTAAAGTGTTCCCATCACTGCTGCAATAAAAATCTCAATTTCAGATTTTCCAATCAACACCAGTTTGGGCCATGGCGGACGCTCCCCTTAATGCTTTCACGCATTTATAACGCAGAGGTTGCCAGATAAGCAATAAGAAATAGAGTTCTCTCACTCTTATAATTACTTCTCCAAAATTAGTTTTCTGTCCACAGCTAACTCAAAGACAACTGCAGAGGTTGAGGTAACTAAACTAATGGTTTCTAAATAACCCTGATGGTAACAAAGGCTTTAAAGTATCCCCAATAGGCTCAAAATCGCGTCATATGTCGGAGAGGGTTAATTAAAACTCACGTAAGGAGGCCATAAAGCATCTATCTTCTGATCTTTCTACTATTTCTAATTGGGGCAGAGAAAACCTTGTTACTTTCAATGCTTCCAAAACTTAATTTCTCCATCTGTCTACTCGTAGTCCCCTTCCAGAAAACTATGCCTTACTCTTTAACAACATACAGAATATCCCTTCATCTTCTCTTAATATTCTTGGTGTCTCTTTTTCTTCTGGTTTCTCTTGGAAAGATCATATGATCACTCTTGCTAAAATAGTTTCCCAGAAGCTGGGTGTGCTCATCCGCCTCCGGGGGATGTTTACCCCTGCACAGCTTCTTGCTCTGTACAGGGGGACAGTGCGCATCCATGTATTAAGTATTGATCACATTTGTGGGGAGGGTCCTCTCACAGAGCACTTCTAGACAAAGTAGAAGAGAAAGCCTTCCATCTCATTAACCTACATCTACTCACCAATTCTCTTCTGTCTCTCGCTATTCGCCGCATCTCTCTCACTATTCTACCGCTATTACAATAATCAGTGTTCCTCAGAACTCTCTCAGTGTATACCACCCCCTCTTTGTAGAGCACGTAGCACTCGTCTTGCAACACAATCCTACCCCTACTCTGTGCAACTCTCCAACCCAAGAGTGAAATGATACTCCCAATCTTTCTTCTATTCAACATCTGAGCTCTGGAACTCTCCCCCAGAATCAGTCTTTTCCTCTTCCAATGACTTAATTTGCTTCAAACTCCTTGTGTCTAGGCATTTAGGCTCGAACGTCCCTTGATTTTGGCCGTGTCACACTTTCAATTCTGGGGGAGGCACACGTCACAGACAGTTCTGCCTTTCGTTTCCCTCACTCACATAGAAAAAACAAATATATACAAGTGTTCAAAATCATCAAAGGCATCGACAATATGAACTGTAATAAATATTTAACTATTGACCAATTAAATTACATGCAGCGGAATGGTTGCAAATCTTTTAACTCACATGAGTCTACAAATGTCTTCTTCAATCGAGTTGTCAACTTTTGGAATGGGCTTCCCCGAGATGTCATAGACTGCAGCACTGTTGATTCTTTTAAACTTCGCGTAGACAAACACCTTGCCTTATATCCACGACCGACTGCATTTGTAAATTAGTCTAGTGTTTTCTTTGTTCTTCCTCTATTATATTACTAACAACTGTCCCCTACTAACATCTCCTAATTCTGCCACGGAAATTTATCCCAGGGCAGTCTTCCCTTTCAATTTTTCCCTTACCCTCTCTAAACTAATGTTTGGACACTTAACCATCAGTGTTTTGGAGGGCAAGCAGCCTTGAGGGATCGCTGGATCTGTTGTTGCTTGATTTCTATTGTACTCCTTTTTTGTACACTTTCTCTATCTCTCTCTCTCTCTCTCTCTCACACATACACACACACACACAAACAGAAGGCAGAGTGGTGATAAATGGAATAGAATCCGAGTGGGAGCCAGTTTATAGTGAAGTGCCTCAGGGATTGGTCCTAGGGCCAGTTATGTTTTTTATCTATGTAAATTACATTGATGTAGGACAAAAAAAACATAATTGCAAAGTTCGCCGATGACACAAAGAGAGGAAGTTCAGTATTAACCGAAGAAGACAGTAATAAGCTGCAATCTAATGAAATAGTTACGTGGTCTGGGAAATTGCATGTACCATTCAATGTTGACAAATGTCAGGTCTTATACAAATATAAATACACAACAATATATATACAATGAGAAAGGCCAACCAATAAAAACAAGTGCATTACTTTCAGACCTGGGGGTTCTAATATCTGAAAACCGCATATGCATGTGCAGCAGAGGCCAACAAGGCCAACAGAGCATTGGGATTTATTAATCCTTTTCCTGCGGGAGACGTACCCGAACGCCATGGCAATTTAAAGCAATCTACAGGCTTTTAAAGCCTCTTAAAGCCTGTAAAATTGAGTGCAAGGTAGCAGGAGTGCGACAGGCCACACGTCCTTCTCCCAGCCAGGCGGCCGTGGCACTGAAGGCTCTGAGTCAGAGAATAGCTAGATATACAGTGCTGCCAAAGGCAAATGTAGCGAGACATTAGCAAGAATTGATAATTTTGGCGAATGTCTATGGTAGCGCTGCGGGTGAACCCTGTGAGCTATGAAGCTCGTTTTGGTGACATTTTGAAGCTATTTTCTTCTAATTTTCGGCTGAATACATTTCATTTCACTCAGACAATGTCTAATCAATCAGAAGTGCCTGAATGAGCCCTAATATGGCGGAAATATGCCCACAGAGAAAGGGTTAAAAGACATTTTACATATATAAATGAGAACATTATACAACCGTTAATTTAAAGCATAGTGAGAATGGTGTGTACATTTGGTCTCCTTATCTGAACAAGGACATTGAGAAACTGGAACTAGTGCTGCGTATTGCAACAAAGTTGATACCATCACTGAGAAATATATAATTTCACAAAATATTAAGAAAATTTAATTTGTTTTTCACGGAGACTCCATTTTTTTTTTTTGGCTCTGGTCAACATTTCAAGTTTTTGTGTTCTCTCTGTAAACTGCTTCTTTCAACATAGGAGAATAGCATAGGAAGGAACAAAAAAACATGTCGCATCTATAACCCCCCGGGCCGGGGGTTCGACCTCGACCCCCGAAAAACGAGATTTTTTTTTCAGCCACAATTTTATTTTTTTGGTGTCTGTAGTCTAAAGGGATGCTGTATGCAATAGAAATGGTCATATGAGGGCATAAACACCCATAGGACATCCCTAGGGCCCCCTTGGGGGGGTCCCAAAATATTTGTTTTTGTTTTTTTTCACTTATAAATATTAATATAAAATAGTTTAGTCCCCCAAATTATCAGGTTTTCTTTGCGAGCGGGTGGCACTATTCGGGAAGAAGCCATTGTAGGGGTAACTCAAGGAAAATTGCTCACGGGCTAAACCTAGAATAAGTTTTACTTACGAGTAAATTTCAATCTTTATTTATGAATAGTGCATGTTTATTCACCTAATATGATGATGAATCAGCCATTTACTGTCTGATTGTCTCCAATTTCGCCATATAAGTAGAACAAGTATACATACACACTCCCTCGGAAGCTTTTTGAGTTTGGGAAATATTTTCCATACTCAAATGATTTATTTATGGTAAAAAATTGGGTAAATTAGTTATATTGATAATTTACCTGCAGTTTTAACCATTATCACGTATCAACTTGGCAATATGCTTCTGAGGAATTGTAGACAGTCTATATAGGGTACCTCATGCACAATATAAAACAATTTTGTAAAGTGATTTTCGGATCACTAGATATTTGGTACAACAAAAAAAAAATGCGCTCACGCGCGTGCGCGTGGACATAGGATGATGAACATTTCAGCGAGTCACCGTTACACCTTTAGCATCTATGTGTCCAAAGGCTAGCAATGAATCTCTTCTAGAAGTTTAATTTAGAATATATACTGGAGTCTTCCCTTAAAGAAAAGAAGATTGGGAGGTCAATTAATTGAATATTTCAAGATGTTTATGGGCTTTGCGAAAATGTTTGTAGATTCTCTACTCAAAACCAATAATAGTTCATCAACTCGGGGAAATGGAATGAAATTAAAAACCATAAGGATGAATCTCGATGTCACAAAGCGCTTCTTCACCTACAATGTGGTCAATGAGTGGAACAAATTGCCAGAGAAAGTTCTACAATGTAATACAACTGACACTTCCAAAAGGAGATTGCACATCAATTTCGAGGAGGTAGGATTGATATATGTAGTAAAACAAAACAAACTAATAATTATGATAATAATATATATAAAACAAAATAAAGGTTACCGGTAGGTTAAGTTTCAATAGTATGTATGGCGGATTTAAAGGGGAGTGTAACTCACTTTAAAATATCATAGAATAGATATGCTGTAGATAGATCTTTTATGAGCTGATAAAGGTTGGTAGACAAATGGCTACCACTGGAACACTGTTGGGAGGTTGGTTAGTTCGATGGTGTTTTCTGAGCGGCCACTTGCAACGCACTCAACAGAGAAAGAAATAATGATGAATGGGTTTAAATCATGATAATAAGCTTAGTCTGTGGTAAACAATCAATGGAAGTTAAATATTACTAAGCTATAATGAATCAAATAAAATCAATCTAAATGAAAACTACTCTATATCTAAATTGAATTCAATCTGAAACAAGCTAATTTATATCCAAAGGTCTCACATAATAAATGTATATATAGGGTAAGGTTATAAGGATTAATATTAGCTAGGAATTAACTCACCAATAGTTCCACGTGGCAATGAGGCAAGGGAGAACGTTTTACCCAATATGGCGGTGGACAATGGGGAATGAGACTTCGGTCCCGAGACTCGAGGGAAGATAAAGAAAGAATAAATGATTACATGGGAATGGACATGATTATTATGCTTATCTGTCAGTCAGTCATGGTGTCGATGAGAGCATCGTGATGGTGTAGCTGAGTGTATAGCTGTATGTGTATTGTGATTAGAGGCACAAAAGCTCGATCAACTGAGGGCGGAAATTTAGATGTTTACTGGTTGGTGTTCGTGAAGGCTCTGGTGTTCCTCGAAAGCACAGCTTGCTGCCTTGGCAAAACGCCAGGAGCCCAAATTATCGTACCGCATCTAGGTTGCTCTATACGATAAATTATATTAATATATACGATCAATTCATATATACTACATAAGACCATGGCAATATTGCTTAATAGCATATTAGGCCTTTAATAGCTTAACTTATTTACAATCTTATAATATACGATCTACTCATCCTACGTCATGCTGTAGGAGCGATCGTGACGTCACAGACACATACGAGATCACGAAAGAGTCATATTCTATCGTATTTATACGATACACTCCCCCCACAAAAAAAGACCTGAACCCCACCTTAAACCTAAAGTTGCCCAGAGGCTATCTTCTGACGCCACAAGTCGACGGCGCCAGCAGCAGCGCGTCTGGGACGCGTCCCGGTCCGAGAATGATCACCATCAGTAAGAGGCGAGTCGTTCCTTTGAGAATCCTCGGACCCAGCAATAACAGGTGGAGCATCAGATTGCAATGCGGAATAGAGCTTCAAAGCGTACAAACATGCAATAGGACGAACAGTAGTTCCAGTGGCTGTCTTCAATAGCGCCACCCGCTCTATAGAGTCTGCCCCCTTGTATACCTCCAACACACGGCCCAATTTCCAGTATAAACGAGGACAATCTTCTTTAATTAAAACAACTTCACCAACTGTAGGTGCCGTTGGTCTACCAGAGGGAATAACACTTCTTTCCCTCAATGCTAGCAGATATTCACTAATCCACCGTTTCCTAAAATCCTCTATTATCCTGGATATATACTGGTATCTCTTTAGACACCACTACCTCAGAGTACAACGAGGGATCCTCTAACTCTACTATGGACTGAAAATCAGATGGAAACGCAGTCAATGGTTTCCCATATAGCAAGTGAGCTGACGTTAATGGTAGTGGTTCTTGAAGGTCGGTGTACACATATGTAAGCGGGCGATCATTCACTACTGCCTCTATCTCTGTGAGGATTGACGTCAACTCACTCTTCTTTAATAGAGCACGTCCTACAACCGCTCTGAGTCCTGACTTTACTATGCCGACACATCGTTCCCACATTCCACCAAACCAAGGTGCCTTAACTGGAATGAACCTCCATTTGCACTTCTTCTCTCCCAAAAAAGTGATGATAGTAGGATCACTACTCATATCCTTTAGATATTTTGATGCTTGGACATAAGTGGGAGCATTGTCGCTAAGAATGAGTTGAGGGAATGAACGACGGGCACAAAACCGTCTGACCGCCAGCATAAATTCTTCGCTAGACATATTATCACACAGTTCTAGGTGTACCGCTCGAGATGTTGCACAGGTAAACAATAATATATAAACCTTCTCATGCTCCCTCCTCTTCAATGCCCCTGTGTAATCTAATCCTACCGCTTGGAAAGGTTCTACGTGCTTTACACAGCATTCAGGTAGAGGTGGTGCTGGTCCAGTTGCATAATGGTTTACCTTTCAGTCTCTGGCATATTACACACATTCTTACTACGCGTCGAGCTACTTGTCGAACTCTGGGTATCCACCGTGTGAGACGTAAATTTGATATAATATGACATACCCCGTAGTGTTTTACTTACTATGTGCACGTATGATCGATAGATCAGTAACGTGATGTCTTGTTCGCATAAGTATAGGTCGGTTTGTGCCGTCTGGTACACCCGACCACGTCAGGCGACCCTCACACCTGATGAGGCCATTGTCTAGGTTTAACCTTAGTTGACGCACTTTATTAGGCATTAATGTCTTAATCGAGCTTTTCAAGGATTCTAATTCATTGGAAAAGGTTTCTACTTTAACCCATTTGATCAAAGTTACTTCAGCTGCATTAAATTCACGAGCATCAATGTTGTGACCCCTGTTGCACAGTTGGCCCGTTACTCTAAGCTTGAGATTGGATACATATCGTAATACCCAAGCTACAACTCTGACTAGTTTATTATAGTCACCGAATCTTGCCCACTTTATGATAGGACCCGGTGGCTCTTTTGGTTGGGCTGTAACTGCCAGTTTCCTGTGGCAGAAGTCCCTCACCAACAGCATGCCATATCATCCATTCACTTTCATGGAGCAGCCACTTTGGACCATGCCACCACAATTCGGACTTCATTAGCTGGCTAGCCGTTATACCCCTAGTTATGAGATCACTAGGGTTTTCTTTTGTATTTACATAATGATAAGCAACATCTGGCAAAAGGGCTCTAATCTCATCTACCCTATTCTGCACATAAACTGGCAGAGACTTCTTGCTATGTATCCAGTTGAGTGCGACCTGCCTATCGCACCATACGTGAACGATTTCAATATTTAATTCGCTCTCGTATGCTGCGCGTACATGTTGCACCAGACGTGCTAATAGCAGCATGGCAGTCAATTCCATTTTAGGGATAGTTACCTTTTTAACCGGGGCTACCTTGGCCCGGGCTGTAACTAAATGTGCCCCAAATGAAGTAACAACATATATGGCTACTCCGTATGCCGTGGCGCTAGCATCACAAAACGTGTGTAACGTAACGTCACCGAACGCCGCCACTTTACGAGGTATAGGTTTAGTACATAGGATGGCATATTCATTCAACAACAATGTCCCTTGGTCATTCAGGTCATCTGGCAAACTGTCATCCCATCCTAATTTACGTCTCCAAACTTCCTGCATTAGAATCCTAGCTCTTATGGTAACAGGTAATGCCTCAAAGGATCAAAAAATTGCGCAACTTTGCTCAACAGACTTCTTTTGGTGTGCGCTCCTGTCTGCTGAGCAAAAGACCTTGTTTGAAAAGTTAGTATGTCATGTTTAGGTTGCCAGATCATCCCCAAATTTCTGGACTTTTCCTGGTTAAGAGATGCCGTACCATCCACCTGTATCAAACTCTGAAGATCTTCACTATTAGTAACTGTCTCGCGGAGAAATAGATGTGCATCCGCAAACAATCTGTGTGCTTGCCAGTATGCATATAACAAATCATCCTGACTATCGCTAGAACCCTGCAAATTGTCAATATATAATCTGCAAGATAGTTTACTTGTATCGTCATGAGTGTCAGCTAGATGTTTTCTGATTGTGGCATTTAACTTAAACTGTGGATTTGTGGCCCCAAAGAGTACAACCCGAAAACGGTATATTATGATTGGACACCTAGAGTCGCTAATGTCGCTGAACCAAAGAAAGCGGGTAACATCTCTATCTTCCTCCTTTAGCTTGACCATCAAGAATGCTTTCTCGATGTCACTGGTATAGGCGTACTTCCCCAGCCTAAACCGCAATAGATGTTGGGACAGGTCCGACACCATGGACGGACCTGTCAACAGGCAGTCATTTAGACTGTGTTGTTGACCTTGGTGGGCAGAACAGTCATACACCACCCGTATTGGTGTGGTGACGCTGTCTTTCCTTACCCCATGATGGGCCAGATAGTGAACCCTACCCTTCTTAAACGGTTCCTTGACATCGAATCTCTCAATAAAGCCCCTATCCTCATAACTTCGAAATACATCGTCATACGCCTGGCGCGTGTTCGGTTCGTTAGACAATTAACGCTGCAATGCGCGCAAGCGACCTAATGCCAAACCATAGTTGGTAGGCAGGCTTATCTCACTGTTCTTCCAGGGTAAACTAACTTTATATTGCTTGTCTGAGGCACAGTAGCACACAGACTCGTCAAACCTTTGTAGCGCAACTTCTGAGTCATAATCAGTCTCCATAGGATTAATGCCTATGTGATCCAATCTCCACATTCGTTCCAGGTCGAACTCGGCAGCTATCTTAGGGTCACTAGATTGGGAATCCTCCCTTCCCAACTCCTCTGCCGCGGTTACATTGACTCTATATATCGAGACCGTGTCGACCAGGACCTTTGACTGTGTAGTGTGCACCTTTCCGCTCATGCAATATCCAAATTTAGTGGGGATTAAAATTACACCACACATCTTTTTAAATCCAGGGTATACTACTTCATAATAATGATCCACTCCAAGTAGAACATGCACCTCACTCTGATTTCCCATGGGATCTGACAAGTTAACCCCTTTGCTACGTAATGCGTGTTCCACCTTCTTCACACCCACAGATACATATTCTGGTAGGGTGTGTACTACGATACAAGTCATAAAGTACCGGTTTTTACGGTAGAAATATGAAATCTCCGCTATCTCGTAGTCTCGCTTATCAGTAACCCCTGTGAAGCCCTGTAATCGAAGAGTCTCAGCCCCTACGATTCGGTGCTTCAGTCCCACTAGTTCGGACCTCTTTATAAAGGAACGTTGAGACCCTTGATCTAGAAGTACCCGACAAACTTTGTTACTGTCATTACCTGCCATGGGAATCTATATTGTGGGCAATATAGTGGTGTCTTGCGTGCTACCTAGTGCCACAGTTGTAGTACCCTCTATTTTGGTGTCTTTGACTTTATCTGCTGTAGGACACAACTTATTAAAGTGATGTCCTTTGCAGTGGCGACAGGGCCTTAAGTATGTAGCTGTACATTGTCCCTGCTTACCATGTTCCCCACTTAGACAACCTACACATAGCTTCAATCTTTTTGCCTGTGCTAGTTTTGTCTCATTTGTTGGATATTTTACGCAGAAACTCCATTTATGTTTGTTGTTACATAGCTTACATAGAATCTGAGCAGGTTTCTTATACGCACCCTCTTTCTTTTCTTTAGTCCCCCACTGTCATGCATATTGTTCCCCTCTTCTCCACATTCTCACTCCCTCCCGACACATACATTCTCCCTTTGTTCAACTGTAGATTATTGATCTCCTTACTGAAATGAGTTTTGAATTCCCCCAGCTCAAATGATCTTACCTTATCAAGTATTGCCATAGGAAGCTTCTGACGCAAGATAATGGCTATCATTTCCTACGTGGTAAGCCCTAGGGGTGTCTAGCGATCTAGTATGGCACTCCATATTTGCCCTGAAGTCTGTCAACTCATCAACCTTATACTGTGGTTCTGCGAGCCCCAACAAGGCAACGACATGGGCCATCTTCAACTGCTCTCTATCCCCGTATGTGGACTTTAATAAGTGTACCGCTTCAAGATAACTACCACCCACTACTGCAAAACCCTCTATTAAATGTAAGGCCTCTCCTTCCATTTGTCCCTTCAGATAGTGAAACTTGCGGACATTATCCAAAGAGGATTCAGGAACCGTAGATCGAAATACGTCCCAAAAAGTTAACCACTCAGTCAACTTGCCCCCAAATGTAGGAAGATTGAGCTTTGGGAGGTGTACAGTATGTTTTGGGTCAGCCATTCTATGGGCCTCATTATCGCCTCCCTTCTTACTTGCGACAGCACGCTGTAATAGGTACTTCGCTCTAACGACAGGTTCGTCATAGAGGGCGCGATTATCACACTCTGTAACTATCTCTTCCTCCTCTATCATGTCAGCCACAATCACCTCACTCAGAGCCGTAATACGACCGTGGGTAGCCTGGACGTTTTCTAATCTAGCCTCCAATTCCTCTAGTTCAGCAGTAGTGATGAAAGTGTTGATGTCCACAATTAGCCGATTTAATACTCCCCGAAGTCCCGCCCTTTGATTTTTAGGGGCTTTGCTCAGCACCCCACTAGACGGTGTCTCTTTATGGTCTTTATTCATTTTGCATGTGAGCCTATAGGCTATGTATCTAAATGTTATGTTACAAAGACAACGGCAAATTAATAGTCTAGTTACGAGACGCCGACCGGCGGACTTCTATGTTATGGAGAAAAAATAGTACACTAAATAGCAATGCCAACTAATGGATCATATTGAACAAGATTTTTTTTTTAGGTCAGGTCATATGTCACAGGAAGTCTGAAACGGAAAAGAAAATTATTTGGGAAAGATGATGGGTGGGATGCAGGATTTGGGAAGGTGCAACGATGTGACCCTGCATTCCGGCTCTAACCATCGCTTGGCTAGCCTTACCATTTTATCATAGAGTTGTTCCTGCATCCTGTTATATGTCCCCTTGTTCATTGCCTAAGAAAAATCCCCTACTGGTAGCTAAATCCCGGGTCTGGGCACTATTGTGGTAAACTATCAATGGAAGTTAAATATTACTAAGCTATAATGAAACAAATAAAATCAATCTAAATGAAAACTATTCTATATCTAAATTGAATTCAATCTGAAACAAGCTAATTTATATCCAAAGGTCTCACATAATAAATGTATATATAGGGTAAGGTTATAAGGGTTAATATTAGCCAGGAATTAACTCACCAATAGTTCCATGTGGCAATGAGGCAAGGGAGAACGTTTTACCCAATATGGCGGTGGACAATGGTGAACGAGACTTCGGTCCCGAGACTCGAGTCAAGTTAAAGAAAGAATAAATGATTACATGGGAATGGACATGATTATTATGCTTATCTGTCAGTCAGTCATGGTGTCGATGAGAGCATCGTGATGGTGTAGCTGAGTGTATAGCTGTATGTGTATTGTGATTAGAGGCACAAAAGCTCGATCAACTGAGGGCGGAAATTTAGATGTTTACTGGTTGGTGTTCGTGAAGGCTCTGGTGTTCCTCGAAAGCACAGCTTGCTGCCTTGGCAAAACGCCAGGAGCCCAAATTATCGTACCGCATCTAGGTTGCTCTATACGATAAATTATATTAATATATACGATCAATTCATATATACTACATAAGACCATGGCAATATTGCTTAATAGCATATTAGGCCTTTAATAGCTTAACTTATTTACAATCTTATAATATACGATCTACTCATCCTACGTCATGCTGTAGGAGCGATCGTGACGTCACAGACACATACGAGATCACGAAAGAGTCATATTCTATCGTATTTATACGATACACTCCCCCCACAAAAAAAGACCTGAACCCCACCTTAAACCTAAAGTTGCCCAGAGGCTATCTTCCGACGCCACAAGTCGACGGTGCCAGCAGCAGCGCGTCTGGGATGCGTCCCGGTCCGAGAATGATCACCATCAGTAAGAGGCGAGTCGTTCCTTTGAGAATCCTCGGACCCAGCAATAACAGGTGGAGCATCAGATTGCAATGCGGAATAGAGCTTCAAAGCGTACAAACATGCAATAGGACGAACAGTAGTTCCAGTGGCTGTCTTCAATAGCGCCACCCGCTCTATAGAGTCTGCCCCCTTGTATACCTCCAACACACGGCCCAATTTCCAGTATAAACGAGGACAATCTTCTTTAATTAAAACAACTTCACCAACTGTAGGTGCCGTTGGTCTACCAGAGGGAGTAACACTCCTTTCCCTCAATGCTAGCAGATATTCACTAATCCACC
>JAGKTK010001312.1:3280-19053 GCA_018397895.1 Paralithodes camtschaticus
GGGGGGAAGGAGGGGATGTGGAAGAGTGATAGAAGATATGGAGGGAAAAAAAAAACTAAGTGCTACTGGGGCTTTTTTATTTTTTATTTTTTTAGGCCTTACCTCTTAAGAGGGTCCTCGCCCTTGCCCACCAAAACCTCTTGACCTCTCAGCTGTGCAGCCCCTGTAGTATACACCATACCCCTGTGCTTAGGTATTTATATGTATTCCTCACTAAAATCGTTATTTACCATACATATAACTAATACTTATCCATATGCGCCTATTTTACGTTTAATATGAAGATAGTAACATGTTACAACAATAAAACAAGTGGGAATATCATTTGTATGGTCAAAATCGCGAATTGATAGCGAGTGGTTCAGTTAACAATTATGAGCCAGCCGGCCTCACATCCTCCTCTCTCGAGGCATGGAGAGAGACTGAGGCCTGTATCTCTCTCTCTCGCTCTTTTCCACGCATAGGATGACCACACCCTATGATCGGTTTGGAGATGTTTACACAAAAATATACCAATGAATAAGGGAATAACCGGGTAAATAGGTGATAATTGAAGGGGGAGGGGGGAGGAGGGGATGTGGATGAGTGATATGAGGCATGGAGGGAAAAAAATATATATACATTTTCAAGTGCTACTGGGGCCTTTTAAACAAAGTTTTTAGGCCTAGGATCTTAAGAGTCTCCCCGCAGTCGCCCAGTAAAACCTCTTGAGAGTCTCCCCGCGGCTGCCGGGTTAAGCGTGTTCTCACCGTTCCCGAGTTTTTTTTTTTTTTTCTATGTGAATGAGGGAGACAAAAGGCATAACTGCCTGCAGCGAGTGCCTCCCCCAGATTTCAAAGAGTGACAGGGCCGAAATCAAGGGACGTTAGAGCTAAAATGCCTGGAAACACGGAGTTTGAAGCAATTTAAGTCATAGGAAGAGGGAAAGACTGATTCTGGGAGAGAGTTCCAGAGCTCAGCAGTTGAATAGAAGAAAGTGAGAATAGCGTTTCACTCTTGGGTTGGAGAGTTGCACAGAGTAGGGGTGGCATTGTGTTGCAATGTGGGATTGTGTGTGTCGCAAGGGAGCGAGCTGTCGCTTCAAACGGTCTACTGCACCAAATCACCATCCATAACGAGGGGCGTCGCGCTCCTTGGTGCCGCTAGAAGAGCGGCGAACACATCTAAAGGTAAGGCGGGTACTACATACCCTACATAGAGGAGGTGGTATACACTGGGAAAGCTCCGAGGAACGCTGATTATTGTAGTAGCGATAGAATAGTGAGAGAGATGCAACATTGCGGCGAAGAGAGAGATTGCAGAGAATTGGTGAGTGGACGGGAGTTAATAATACGAAAAGCTTTCCTTTCTACTTTATCTAGGAGTGCGGTGTGAGAGGATCCTCCCCACACATGTGAACAATACTCCATACAAGGATGCACTGTGCCCCTGTATAGAGCAAGTAGCTGAGCAGGGGTAAAGAACCCCTTGAGGCGATTGAGCACACCCAGTTTCTGGGAGGCTGCCTTAGCGAGACTGGTAATATGGTCTTTCCAAGTGAGAGCAGAAGAAAAAGAGACTCCTAGAACATTGAGGGAAGATGAAGGGTTGATTTTTGTATTGTTGAAGAATAAGGGATAGTCCTCTGGAGGTTCCTGGCGGGTAGTAAGGTGGATAAATTGAGTTTTGGAAGCATTAAATGTAACAAGGTTTTCTCTACCCCAATTGGAAATAGTAGCTAGATCAGAAGATAAGCATTGTATAGCTTCATTACGTTTACTTTTGAGGGACTGCTGGCTGGGGCGTTCTGGAAAACTAATTGAGTGGTGTAAAGTAGAGTCGTCTGCATATGAATGGATGGGACTAGATGTACAGTTGAGCAGATCATTTATGAAAATTAGAAAGAGAATAGGAGATAGGACAGAACCCTGAGGAACACCGGAGTTGATAGGATGAAGAATTGAGCAATGGCCGTCCACAACCGCAGCTATGGAACGGCCGGAAAGGAAATTAGAGACAAAGGCACAGATGGAGGGACAGAAACCAAAGAAGGGCAGTTTGTAAATTAATGATTTGTGCCAGACTCTATCGAAGGCCTTCGATATGTCTAGTGCAACAGAAAAAGTCTCACCGAATCCCGAAAGTTGGATGACCAAGAGTTGGTAAGATATGAAAGAAGATCACCAGTAGAGCGACCCTTAACCTCGTAGCTGCGCAGGGTGGGGTAGTGGCCACCCCTCCCTGTGCGGAGGTGTTTAGACTGTTTCCTTCACTCAAATCGTCATCGTACCATAAATATCATTAATACTTATCCATATGTGCATATTTTACGTTGATTATGGAGATATTAAACTGTTAGAACAATAAAACAAGTGGAAACAGCGTTTGGCTGGTCAAAATCGGCAAATGAGAGCTTCAGTTCTATACATTGAGTGCCAGCCAGCCTGCCAACATCCCCCCCTCACGACGTCTGGAGAGACACTGTCGTGTAGTTCTCTCTCTTTCTCTCTTTCATTCGTTGTGTAGCACATACAAGCAACGCCTGCTTATGAATCGCTATTGATAGCACGAAAATATACCGCCGAAATAAGGGAATAAGAGATAAAATAGGTGATAATTGAAGGAGGGGATGTGGAGGAGTGATATTTGGCATGGCCAAGGGGCAATAATATATAAAAAAAAATAAAAAAAATAAAAATATCAATTGATAATGGGCTGGTTTAAATGTTTTTTGTTTTAGGCCTGGGATTATATAAGGAGTTCCGCAGCGCACCAGTAAAACCTTGTATTAGTAGATCTGCACTTGCCGGGTTAAGGAAGCCATACTCTGGCGATCTGAGAGCAGATTATGAGAAGAGAAATGCTTAAAAATTTGGAAGCAAGAATAGTTTCAAAAACTTTAGAGATACAAGAGATGAGAGCAATTGGACGATAGTTGGAGGGTTGAGAGCGGTCACCCTTCTTTGGAACAGGTTGAATGAGAGCAAATTTCCAGCCAGAAGGAAAGACGTTAGAGGAGAGCCGTTCCCGGGTTAACCCGGGAACGGGGGGGGAATACTCTAAAGAGGTTTTGGTGGGCAAGGGTGAGGACCCTCTTAAGAGGTAAGGCCTAAAAGAAAACTTTTAAAAGGCCCCAGTAGCACTTAAAACAAGTTAAATGGTTATTAAGTGAGATCATTCCCCTCCATACCTCCTATCACTACTCCACATCTTTCAAAATTCCCCTCCTTCCCCCCTTTCCCCCCCCCCCTCCCCCTTCAATTATCACTTATTTGGCCTCTTATTCCCATATTTATTGTTTTTATCATGTCAATATCTCCAAACCGGTCTAAGCCGTGCTCATGTTGCTAGAGAGGATATAGAGTGTCTGAGAGTGTGAGTAAGTCGGTGTAGCTCCAGGCTCCGAGAAGGGAGGGTGTGGCCCGCCTCAGCTCCACACTTGATGAATGGCCGGTTGGCAATTATTCGCTATTTTGACCATCAAAACACTATTCCCACTTGTTTTCTTGTTGTCACATGTTACTATCTTCATATTAAACTTAAAATAGGCGCATATGAATAAGTAATAACTATATTTATCGTAAAATTATTATTATAGGCAGGAATGGAGCTTAATATTGCCACCCAGAAGTGTGGTGTTCACTATACCCTGCGCACGCGCGCCGGGTTAACAAGTAATCCTAGGGTAGAAAGAATAGTTACCAATTCTGAGGCTTCTTATAATAGTAAATTTAGGCGTCGAGAACCACTGTTATTACGCTGAAGGTCGAACCGATTAGGTCTTAGTGCCGGTTGGGATATCGATTTATTTAACAATTCGGAAGTAAATAAGTTCAAGACTTATTGCGACCCCTCAAGGTCTGTAATACTTCGTAACGGACTTAACGGACAACAGTACTGTACAAAATTCCATTTCTTCTGAAGCGCAGATATTTACAGCATACCAACATACCTGTACATACATGGGAAAAGTAGGTCACATGGGACATATATAGAGAATGTATAAATATCTCCAAGCTCGTGACCACAGTGTCTGTAACCCGTACCCCCCCCCCCCCCCTCCTTTCCCAAAGAAAACTAGTAAAAATAAAGATTGACTAGGGGGGAGCCCAGGGACCCAGCCAGCACCAGGAGATGAGACTCCCGAGAGCGACCACCAGCCCGGCGGGTCAGACGATGGACATGGAGAGGGAGGAGGAGACGAAGGGTGTGACCGATGACCATAAAATCACAGAGTCAATGTCGGGCAATGGCCGACTGTGCAGGAACCGTAGGGAGGCTGCAAAGGATCAAAGAACATGCGCAGAACCCCCACAAGCAGAGAAACCGGCACGAAGTACACCGACAAAAGAGGCGTCCAATCGGCACCCTCGACAACCCCCCATCATCCTTGGTGACACCCACACAGCCGGCCCCGAAGCCGGCACCACAGACCTCACATATGTGTGCCAGGAGTACACCGGGCACCACACAAGGCGAGCCCGGCCACGTTGGAAAACCAGGACGTGAGGAGGCTTGAACACGAGGATCTCCCACCCAAAGGTGGCAACAAAAGGAGAGGAGGGGGCCAACGAGACCACAATCAAAGGCAGGGAGAACCGCATGCGTTCCCGTGACAGCGACACGGCAGCCAGTCCCGCCACCCAACTACCAGCGCCAAGATGAACATAGGACTCACGAGCAACAGCACTGGCGTTGTGTCCTGTGTGTATATTCGCGATGCCAGAAGGTCCAGAGTCTAGTCCAGAACCCACAGAGGAGGGGGCTGGCGTGGCGGCGGTAGTGCCCGGAAGGCAGCTTTCAGGAAGGAAACCAGCACGCCTAACTATACCTGGGCCTAGGTAGTTGGGCAGCAAGGAAGACACACCAGGGGAGGGGATATTCAAGCTTGTGCATGGGCCCAGAAGCTGAGCAGTCTCTTTCAAGAAGCAAACGCCCAACTAAACTCGGGCCTAGGTAGTTGGGCAGCAAGGAAGACACGGCAAGGGAGAGCAGGCTCTTCCACCAGGAACCACCCATCCCACAAAAGATTGAGCATAGCCCAGTAAGAGATAGGTGCAGGGAGGGTGGCAGCACAACAGGGGTGGTCCCTGAACAGTGCAGGAAAGAGGATGAATGCCCACCAAGGTCGTGCACCGCAACTCAGCGAACGACGTGAAGGGGAGGCCGCAAACTGGGAGACACCAAGACAACACTGCAGGGATCGCCGCCCCCCCCCCCCCCCTCGTCAGCCGCTAAACCATGTCCAAGGTGGGGTGAAGGCGAAGAGGACAGCTAAGTCTCGCCGACAGCAGCATTGTAAAGGCATGAGATCAAATTCAAGTCAATCTACTTCAAACCAAATTGATTCTAAATTGAATCTAAAGGTCTCTCACATAAAATTATATTTGAACAATAATGATAGGCATAATCAAATACCGGGATTCAACTTACCAACATCCACACAGAACAATGAGGCTGGGAATAGGCCGGTCAAGATGGTGGGTGGGGTAACGAGTGGCACTATAGCACACTCAGAGGAAGTAAACCGAAATGATTATGTTAAAATGATCATGAGTATGAGAAAACTGTGCTTATCTGTCAGTCATGGCGTCGATGAGAGCGTTTACGATGATGATGTGTGAAGAATTCTGACCATTTGCTGTATCTATAGGTACTATAGCACAATTAAAGGAAATGGAAAAATATGTGTTGACTGGGTGAAGTCTGAGTGCTCTGGGGTTGCCCGGAACCCCATCTTGCTGCCTGGCCAACGCCAGCCAGGAAAAATATCGTACTGCATCTAAGTTGCTAATACGATAATTTAATACATATGATAAAAGTCCTATATACTGCACAAGACTATATCAATATTGCATAATAGCATATTAGGCCTTTTATATCCTAACTTACTTGCAACTTGCAATCTTACTATTCACGATCTCAATTCCTATGCCTTAACCATAGAAACGACCGTTAACCAACTGCACAACTAGATGCGTCATAGAGACGAACGTTAGCATATATTGCCTATCTATCGTGTTACATGATAAACAGCTAGGCTATGAAATGTAAGAAAAACTCATCGGGGCATAGCCTAGACCTAAATAAAAAACAAACTAGCCTACCAAGATGAAGGACCTGAAGGTGGTGAAAAGTAATGTAAACACCTAGGCTATGAAAAATATGAAAAACTCATCTGGGGATAGGCTAGACGTATATGAGAAAACAAACTGGGCTACCAATAAGCTAAAACCATGCCCAGAACTAACAGAAAAGAAAATATGACTAAATAGAAAATTGTAAATCGGCAGGGGGAAGCCAGGCGGCCCCCGACACCGGTACCTATTTTCACACGCGACTTCCATAGGACACATTCTGGAGCCCATTTCATGTGTGACCTAAACCACGTATCGACTGTCTAACATAAAAGAAGTTCAAAGTAAGCCAAAAACGTACAGCGACCGGGTGGATTGAAGAACACAAGGCATAAACATCTGGGTCATATGAGGGCGCGAGTGAAAATTATACCGGGAAATGGATGCTTGCGCTTGGGTTCGACCATTTGTCAACATAATGACAAGATGGCATAGGCTTTCAGCTGTAACTCTGGTAAATTCCTTTTTCTTCTCTTCTATGCTTTCTTCAACTTCGGTGGTGGTCTTGGTTAATGTACAACGCCTCCTTGAGTAAGCTAAGGAGTAGACTAGATGTTTTCTCATTTGACCGTGGTTGGGGTGACGACTTTGCAGTCATTTATGACAAGTCGCCACTGCAATTAGGTTAATAGTCTTGATGTTGGATTTGCCAAGACTACTAACAAATAACAATAAACAGTGTTCTTCAGACCTCTCCGAGTCTATACCACCTCCTCTACGTAGAGTACGTAGCACCCGTCTTGCAACACAATCCCATCCCTACTCTCTGCAACTTTCCACCCCAAGAATGAAACGATATTCCCAATCTTTCTTCTATTCAACAGCTGAGCTCTGGAACTTTCTCCCTGAATCCAGCTTCCCCTCACCCTATGACTTAAATTACTTCAAACTCTGTGTGTCCTGGCATTTTGGCTCGCTCATCCACATAGAAAAAAAAAAGGCACACGCGGACTGGTAGATATAAACAAACTCGGATGGAGGGCGGGAAGCCGAATGGACCTGAATGAGACGTCACAGAGTCACCGAGCCGAGCATGACGTCACCGGGCCGATTTGATTCCCCAGTAGATTGAAATTGTTCCGTGTTAATTAAACAGAGCTTTTGCATATACTTTAGTGTGTCCACGTTGGAACAATAACGTGTTAGCGAGAGCCTGACTGTAGGTTTTATGCAAAACCCTCCGGTGAGCATTATCTCGCCCAGCAGTGATTACATAGTTACATACAGTTACATATATACACAGACTGTACAGACCTTGCGGCCCCTACTAGGCAGTCCGGACTTAATTTTAACAATATGTTCTACTAAGTTGAAGGTAAGGATAGCAAAGCAGAAGGTTCTCTCCCCACCCAGGGGTGGGTGCCCAACCCCGAAAGGAGTTGAAATAGGGGAGCTATCCCCCTGCCAAAGGTGGCTTTCTAGGGCCTTTCCTAGCTGATGCTGAGAGGATTGGGTTTTAGTCATGTGGTGATGGGGTGGTTTATCAAAGTGAGAGCCGAGCAATCTCTGCCATACCCATAGCCTACTCTGACTGTTCCTTTTACTTATATATTTTCTAGATCTCAAGTGATGGCATCTCTTCCGTGGATTGACCTCCCTCCTGCCAACCTAGAGGTTGGCAGATTGGGAGCCAAAGCGTCACACTTTTCCTTTGCCCCTCAGCTTTCCCTTCATTATTGCTGAGGGGCATAGGGCCTTGGGTGGGGCTTTGGTTTCCCGGGTGTTTCCGTACCCTCCTCAGCTCCCTGCCTTGAGTGGCTTCGGTCACCTGGGCTTTATTGGTGGTAACCATGGAGGGTTTCGTGGGGCAACTCGGTTGTGGCCTTGGCCTTGCTCGGGACCTTGGGGCTGCTCGGCCAGACAGCCTGGGGAGCAATAACAACAACAACAAAGCAATATGTGATTAGGTGAGATAATTCCCCTCCATTACATGCTACCACTCCTACATATGTGTCCCACACCCCTCCCTTTTTCCTCCCTCCTCAATTATCACCTACTTTTCCTCTTATTCCCCCTTTTATCCCGCAATTTTCCGCGCGATTTTCCCTTATGCGGTCTCTATAACATGGGCGAGGCAGCTAGAGATCCTTGCAACACAGAGACTTGTATTGCAAGGCGTCAGTAACGCTTTGGAACTCTGACAGGGAGGATATACGCAGCCCCGGCTCTCTCCTCGCGATAGGATCAGGCGGCAATAATAAGTTTTTCATCCCCAAATGTTATTCCCACTTATTATATTGCTCTTAAATGCTCTTCATATTAAATGTAAAATAGGCACATATGGATAAATAATAATGACATTAATTGGAAATATGACTATTTTCGTCAGGAATGAACCAAAATGCCTTCGCCTGGCGGGATGTTTCAAATACCATTGCTCCGCGCTTCCCGGGTTAAGGCTGCCACATACGCTCAGTTCAACATACCAGGCCCAATGCTATACTGGACAATTTGAAGCTAATTTGGGTGTGTATGTGGATGATTTGATGGTTTGTGCAGGCCTGTGAGATCTGTAAAAACTTTCCCTCTACATGCTCAAACTGAGCTGTGTAGTATTGAGATTTGGCAGACCAAGCTGAGCGTGCCAGGTTTTACTGTCATGAAGTTATGAATGGTGATATTAAGGATTGTCACACTCACATGATGTTCAAGGAAGAGAGTAGAGAGACAATTCCATTATGTGAAGAGTTAAAAAAATTATATTTGCTTGTGCTTTGAAGAGTTTTTTAGACTGCTAGGAAAAGTATATTTGAGGTACTTAATCTATTCTATACTTTATTAATTCATACTATACCAGAGGATATTGTCATTTATGTACCCCACAAAACCAGCCGTTATTGCAAAAAAAAAAAAAAATCCACGGTACGACCTAGTTTAAGGTAGAGTCGTCTGCATATGAATGAATGGGACTGGAGGTATAGTTGAGATCATTTATGAAAATTAGAAGGAGAATAGGAGATAGGGCAGAGCCCTGAGGAACACCGGAGTTGATAGGATGAGGAAGTGAGCGATGGCCGTCCACAACCGCAGCTATGGAACGGCCGGAAAGGAAATAAGAGATAAAGGCTCAGATGGAGGGATAGAAACCGAAGGAGGGTAGTTTAAAAATTAAAGATTTGTGCCAGACTATCGAAGGCCTTCGATATGTCTAGTGCAATAGAAAAGGTCTCGCCGAAGTCCCGAAAGGAGGATGACCAAGAATTAGTAAGATACGAAAGAAGATCACCAGTAGAGCGACCTTTAAGGAACCATACTGGCGATCTGAGAGCAGATTATGAGAAGAGAAATGCTTAAGAAATTTGGAAGCAAAAATAGTTTTAAAAACTTTAGAGATACAAGAGATGAGAGCAATTGGACGATAGTTGGAGGGTTTGAGAGCGGTCACCCTTCTTTGGGACAGGTTGAATGAGAGCAAACTTCCAGAAAGAAGGGAAGATGTTAGAGGAGAGACAGAGACGAAAGCGTTTGCCTTGGTAGGGAATCCACACGGAAGCACAGTTTTTTTGTACAACAGGAGGAGCCCTGTCCGGACCGTACACCTTCTTAGTATTAAGCCCAGACAGGGTAGAAAGTACATCTTTAGAAGAGATTAGGATATTTGGCATAAGTAGAAGTATATTTGGAGAGGAAGGAATAGCACTGGAATCATCCAAGGTGGAGTTTCTAGCAAAAGTTTGAGCTAAGAGTTCAGCTTTGTCAGGGAAAGAAGTGATGGTTGATCCATCAGAGTGGAAAAGGGGAGGGAAAGACGAGGAAGAAAATTTGTTTGAAAGGTTTTTGGCTAGATGCCAGAAAGCTTGGGAAGAGATAGAGTTGGATAGTTCAGTGCATTTATTATTGATGAAAGAGTGCTTGGCAAGTTGAAGAACAGATTTGGCTTGATTCCGGGCAGAAACATAGGAAGAATGAGAGTCTTGAGTATTAAGGCGTTGGTACCGTTTGAATGCTTCTTCCTTGTTACGGACAGCAGTAGAACAAGCGTGAGTAAACCAATTTTTTTTGCATTAGACCGAGAGAAAAAAAATGGAATGTACGCTTCCATGCCTGAGAGGATTACCTCGATAATGCGTTCAGCACTCTCCGAGGGTTTTCGGCCACGGAAGCAGAAGTCATTCCATGGGAAATCAAAGCAGTATTGCCGAAGAGCCTCCCAGTCGGCAGCGCCAAAGTGCCACATGCGCCGCCGGCTGGGAGGATCGGGTGGCCGTATTGGAGAGATAGGACAGGTAACAGATAAGTTTATGGTCGGAGGAGCCCAAAGGAGAGAAAAGATTGACAGTATAAGAAGATGGGTTAGAAGTCGGAAATAAGATAAGAATGTTGGGCCGATCTCCGAAGCGATCCGGGATACGGGTGTGTTGCTGGACCAACCTCTCTAGGCCATTTAGGATAGAAAAGACGTAGGCTTGTTCACGAGGTTGGTCAGTAGTATGAGAGGAGAGCCATTGGCAGTGATGAACGTTGAAATCTCCTAAGATGGAGATTTCCGAGAAGGGAGAGATGGATAGAATGTGTTCCACTTAGAGTTTTGATAGTCAAAGAATTTGGGAAAGTCAGTTTAGAGTTAGGGGAAAGATAGACAGCATAGAAATATTTAGCATGAGAATGACAGGATAGTTTGAGACATAAAGTTGAGAATTCAGAGGAGTCGAAATCGGGAACACGAGAGCAAGTGAGTTTGTTGTGTATGTATGCACACCATCCTCCTTTGGCTTTGAAACTAGGATAGAGAAAGTAGGAGGATACAGAGAATGGGCTTCTGGCAGTTGCCTCAGACACTTGGATTTCAGTGAGGAAAAGAAGATCAGCTTTGTAGGAGGAGAGATGGTGTTTAATTGAGTGAAAATTAGAGGAAAGGCCGCGATTATTGCAAAAGTTGATAGTAAGAGTGACAGGCCGTGGTCCAGAACATTTAGAGGGGTCATCAGGGGAAGGTCAGGCGGGTCTATCTATCTATCTATTGCCTGATGCCGTGATCCCCGAAGGGGTGACCATGAAAGAACTGCCCCCATGCACCTCTGTCCCCAGTCAGTCGACGCCCCTCCTCCCAACCGCCTTCATCCATATAATTATTATTTCCTCACTCCATCTGTCCACCTCTCCTTCGGTTTACCTCTCCCTCTCTGTCCTTCCACCTCGCTCACGTACACCCTCTTAGTCATTCTCTCGCTTCCCATACGTTCCATATGGCCGAACCATCTCAAGGTGTTCCTTTTCACACTTTCCAGCACATCTACCTCCACACCACACCTCCTTCTTACTTCCTCATTCGTCTGTCTATCCCTCCATGTAACTCCGCACGCACTTCGTAAGTAACTCATTTCCACCCGTCTCACTCTTGGTCTGAGTCTCTCCACCATCGTCCATGCTTCGCTTCCGTAAGTCAGTGTCGGGATTACCACACTGTCATGCAAAGACTTCTTCACTTCCATACTGACCACCCTACTTCTTGTTACTGCTTTCAGCGTTCCTACAACCCTCTTCCCCTGTTGCACCCTCTCCCGCACTTCTTCATCCATAGTCCCATCTTTACTCAACACACTGCCCTGATACTTAAATGAGCTGACAATTTCCATAGCCTGACCGTTCAACTTCACCTCACACTCTGTGACTTCACCCCTTTCGAAGACCATAACCTTCCTCTTCCCCGCATTTACCTTCAGATTCCATTTTTCGCACACTGTTCCAAACATATTTACCAGACCCTGCAACTCCCATTCATTATCTCTCATCAGAATTGTATCATCAGCAAGCAGCAGTACAGGTATCTTCCACTCATTTCCCTCCCTTATCAGCGATACACCAACATCCACTGCTCTTCCTTGTATTTCTTTCATGACTCCATCCATATTTTTTTTTTTTTTTTTTTTTTTTAAGAGACAATGAACGGAGGAAGGAAAAACACAGATAAAACAAAAAGGTCCATGTGCCTAAAGGCATCCTCCATTCATAAAATATTTGTAACAACTGGATTTAAACATTTGTAGATTGTAAGTTCGTGGAAAGCAATTCGAGGGAAGTGAATTCCAAAGAGTAGTAGCTCTGGGGATAAATGAATTCTGATAAGCAGAAGTTCTGCATTGTGGAGGAGAAAGTGTAAATTCATGGGCGCTCTCAGCTGCCCTAGTTCTACGGGGAAAGATGTGGAGAGGCGGCACAATTGAAGCAAGTTCCTCGGAACAATTGCTGTGAAAATATCTGTAGAATAATGCAAGGGATGCAACGTTTCTTCGTATGAATAATGTAGGAAGGTCCTGTGTGATTGCAGGGTTATTGATTAATCTAATAGCTTTATTTTGAATTTTGTCCAACTGCCTCAATGCAACCACTCCACTTCCACCCCACAGAGGTGAACAGTAATCCATCTGAGAACGCACATGACTTTTATATATTACGGCCAACTGCTCGTCAGTGAAGAATTCTCGAACTCTGTACAGGAGTCCAGTTTTTTAGAGGCATTCTTAGCAATGCTTCTAACATAATGTGTCCAGCTCAAGTTAGTAGTTAATGTTACACCGAGAATGTCAATACTAGGGGAAGTGGGAATATTTACATCATTAAAAAATATATGGGAGTCAGGGAGATTCTGTCGGTTAGAAAATTGAATGTACTTGGTTTTCTGTGCATTAAAGGAAACTAGATTCTCTTGTCCCCATTCATTAATTCTAGAAAGGTCCTGGTTCAGAGAAATTGCAGTGTTTATTTTTGAATTTATAAGATCGGGTTGGGTGAAAGAATTGGTAAATGTGAAGGAACTGTGGAGTGTTGAGTCATCTGCGTAGGAATGTATTGGATTATGAGTGGTAGATATGAGATCATTGATATGAATGAGGAACAGAGTTGGGGCCAAAACTGATCCCTGGGGAACACCAGCATTTATTGAGTGAAATTGAGAATAAAGGCCATCTACCATTACACGTATTTTTCTGTTATGAAGATAAGAAGAAATTAGTGGAACTAATGATGCAAGGCCGTAGTGTGACATCTTCGACAATAAGGATTGATGCCAGACTCTATCAAATGCCTTTGATATATCCAGTGCTATTGTATGTGTTTCACCATGTTGGTCTGTAGCTTGGTTGATTTGATGCGTAAGAAGGCAAAGAATGTCTGCAGTTGATCGACATCGTCTAAAACCATATTGCCTATCACTGATTAATTTATTATTCTCCAGATGCTTAACTATGTGATTATTTAATATAATTTCAAAGACTTTACCAAGAGTGGAAGTTATAGCTATTGGTCTGTAGTTTGATGGATCTGAGGAGGCACCTTTTTTAGGAACTGGATGGATGTTTGCTTCTTTCCAGGGTACTGGGAAGCATGAGGTATGAGTACACAGACGGAAAAATTTTGCCAATACAGGAGCGAGCACCAAGGAGCAATTCTTAAGTACTATTGGAGGAATTTCATCTGGACCAGGAGCCTTATCTACTGAGAGATTCTGCAAAATAGTTTTGACATGTCTGGTGTGGATCTTAAGTGAGGGAATTTCAGGTGAATTAAAATTAAGTACAGGGACATCTTGATTTATTTCATCTAAGGTTGAGTTGGTGGAGAAAATATCCGCAAGAAGGTTAGCTTTACCTCGTGGGTCACTTACAAGATTGCCAATTATACAGTAATTATAATTATACAGTAAACAATCACGGAGATATCACACACCTCTGTTTCAACCCAACATTCAGGTCAAAGAACTCGCTCTGCTCATTCTCCACACATACTGCCGCCTTTGCACCCTCATACATGCTCTTCACTGCTTTCAGAAACTTGCCATCTACTCCGTATATTCTAAGTACTTTCCACATACCTTCTCTATCCACTCTGTCATAGGCCTTCTCCAAGTCCATAAAGGTAACATAGGCCTACACCTTTTGTTGCTTCTCCAGATATTTCTCCACAACACAATTCAAGATAATAATCTGATCTACACATCCTCTTCCCTTCCGAAAACCGCCCTGCTTGTTACCTATCCATTTCTCCATTCTCGCTCTCACTCTCTCAATCACTACCCTACTGTACACCTTCCCTACTATGCTTAGAAGACATATTCCTCGATGGTTACCACACACTCCTCTTTCCCATTTACCCTTATATAGGGAGACTATTATGCCTGTCTTCCAGTTATCAGGTGCACTCCCCTTCTCACATGCTAGTTTGCACATTTTCCATGCCCGTTCGATCACTATCTCAACACCATACCTCAGCATTTCCCCACACACTCCATCTATTCTTGGTGCTTTCCCCAACTTCACTCTTTTCATGACTTCACACACTTCTGACCTCCTGATCCCCACCTCCTCCTCTACTACTTCTCTTCTTCTCCCTCCCATACCTTATCCAACTATGTTTGCTGGTGCTTCATCCCTTAAATTTAGCCATTCGTTGAAGTACTCCCTCCATCTTTCGACACTCTTGCTTCTCAGCTAGCACTCTCCCATTCTTATCTTTCACACCCTTACTGTTTCCCTTGCTACCTTCCCTAACTTTCTTGACTTCTTTCCAGAACAGTTTCTTATATTCCCTCCATTTTACACTCAGATTCCTTCCAAATTCCTCATCTACCCTTCTCTTACTTTTTCTTCACTACTCTCTTCACCACTCTTTTTTTTCTCCACGTACCTCGCTCGTTTCTGTCTCTTCAAATCTTCAGTCCCTCTACTACCCAACCACTCTCTATACGCTTTCTTCTTGTATTCCACAGCTATTTTTATTTCTTCTGTCCACCATTGTACCCTTCACTCCCCTCCCTCTTCTCCTTACTCCACACACCTCTTCAAATGCTGCACAGATCTCTTCCTTAAACACTTTGCTCATCTCCTCCACTTCCTCCATACCTTCCAGGTCAAACCTACCTAGTTGTCTTTCTACTGCTCTCCTTTACTCTTCCCTGATATCCTCCTCCTGTAGCCTCTCCACCCTCCTCGCCATTCCACCTTCCTCACGAGGCGTATCCTGATTTTAGCTATACTGCTACATAATGATCAGACAGACCCCCTCCAATACCCCTATACATCCTAGCATCCAGCACAGATTTCTTCATTCGTTCATCCACACATATATAATCAATCAGTGCCTTTCGTTCCACCACTGTCTTATCCTTATCCTTCTTCCTCCACACCACTTTCCATGTGTACCTGTGTATCATTATGTGTCGGAAGAAGGTGTTGGCTATCCACAGCCTCCTCCCCACACACACGTCCACAAATTCACTACCATTCCCATTCACCTCTGACGGTACCCACCACCCTCCCACCACTCCATCAACTTTCTTATCACCTACCTTTCCATTCATATCCCCAATCAGAAATATTCTTTCGTTCTTGCCAAACTTATCCAGGCACGCCTCCACATTCACCCAGAACTCCTCTTTCTCTCTTACAAGTTTATCCTCTGTCAGAGCATACACACACACAATCACCCACGTTTGTATTCCTACTTTCATTCTCACCCACACAATCCTTGAACCCACAGACCTATAGTCTCTTACACGCTCCTTCCATTTGTCACTTACAAACAAACACGCACCTTCTCTCGCTGCTCCTTCACTCACTCCAGCACACACACCGTAATCACTCTCACTCTCTCACATCTGTACCCCTCCATTTGGTTCAGTGTTGGGGCATTTATGGTCCCCCCCCCCCCCCCCCCCCCCCC
>JAGKTK010001312.1:19134-29429 GCA_018397895.1 Paralithodes camtschaticus
TTTTTTTTTTTTTTTTTTTTTGTGGAAGGAAGAAGTGTGGTGTGCATGGTAAGTGTAGTGAAGTACTGTAGATAGGAGGAGGAGGTGTTTGTGAGAGCTGGCTGGACTACTCTCTGTGTAAGTGAGGCTCAAAGGGAATCAGTAAGACAGGTCAAGTAAATGTAACAGGAGTTCCAGCGACTCTTTATCAAATGCCTACAGCCTCTCCTGGGTATAGCCATGTTCGATTGGTGCCTACAATCTACCCCCATTCCCCCTATTAGTTGCCTTGTACGACACGCAGTAGGATGCGTGGGGCATTTTCTTTTTTTCCTCCACCATAAGATAAAGGTCCCCTTACCCCCTTGGGGGGAGGCTTTCGAGACACATTAGCGGCTACCGCTTGCTATTAGCAGAGAACACAGTTCAAGTACTAGTGACAAACAATGTCGGTCTGTAGTACTAGTGCATAACTTGTATACTGACAAATGCTGTTCAGTGCTCGATTATAAAGATGACTGGTGCAGGGCATAGCATGAATACCGGTCCTGTATAAACATTGGTAAGATACTATATAATTATTATTTTAACTGGGTACCGGTATTATTATCATAATAGAATTACAGATTTAATATACCAGTATATCTATATTTTTCAGGAGGGTTACTGGGGCCATTCATCTGGTGGGGGTTGCCGAGAGTGTGATTGTGACCCTCGAGGCAGCATCAGTCCACAGTGTGATGATCGTAGCGGCCAGTGTCGCTGTCGCCCGGGAGTTGGGGGCCAGCACTGTGATGCATGTCTACCCGGCTATTGGGGATTCACCAGACAGGGATGTAGACGTAAGTACATACTATATGTGGACATATGAAACAGACAGTCAAGAATTTTTTTTACTTACTATCATTCTCGGTGAAGTCAAAGCCAAGGCTATTGAAACTTGGGTACCTGAAGAACTGCCATATATCGGACCTTCACTTATTTGATGCAGTTGTTGAGGTGTTAAAGCTTTCAGGCTTTGACTTCAGATAGAGCTCTACTGTAGACCTATATGTATGCATAAATGATTTTTTTTCATATGATTACAGCTGTTCTGCATTGCATTAGTTTAATATGCATATTTTTTTCAGTGTGTGATCCCTGTGGCGGGCCCGGTAGGTTCTGTGATCCTAACTCTGGGCGATGCATCTGTCCCCCCAGCACTGAGGGTGACCGCTGTGAGAGGTGCTCACCAGGTTCATGGGACTACCATGCCTCCAGAGGCTGTAAGGTGAGATGGAATGCCAGTAAATAGCTCATCATCACCATAGCTGTCTATAGATACCTACTAGTAGTAAAGCCGACTGCATTTTTCAACCCTTCCTTTACCAGTGCAATCATTTTAACTTTATTCTGGTTACTATTAGACAATTTTATTCAGTTTAAAAAGAGCCTCCAGCAATCAACAGGCTTCAAACTATCTCACTCAACCGTTTTTATTACTACAGATCCTTCTTAAACTGCACAAAATTGTCTCAATATAGCTAGAATAAAATAAAAAAAAAACTTCGCCAGTATGATGAAGTACCTCGAGTCACACAACCACTTACACCAACAACACAATTTACACTCTTTGAGAGTTCTGTGGGAAAGCCCGACTGTGGCCATGGCCTTCCTTAAGGACTCGGGTTGTTCGGCCAGGCAGCTTAGGGAACAACAACAACAACAACAACCTTGAGTTACCTAATTTTTGTTTGATGCATCAATTAATCTTGAAATGCTGAAACTTATCCCCTTCAGTGCCAGGTTCATATAGCCTACAGGTACAGTATATACGGACACTAGGGCCTTTCCTAGCTAATGCTGAGAGGATTGGGTTCTAGTCATGTGGTGATGGGCTGGTCTGTCAGAGTGAGAGCGGAGTGATCTCTGCCATACCCATAGCTTACTCTGACTGTTCCTTTTACTTCTATATTTTCTAGATCTCAAGTGACGGCGTCTCTTCCGTGGATTGACCTCCCTACTGCCAACCTAGAGGTTGGCAGATTGGGAGCCAAAGTGTCACATTTTTCCTTTGCCCCTCAGTTTTCCCTTCATAATTGCTGAGGGGCACATGCCTTGGGTGGAGCTTTGGTTTCCCGGGCGTTTCCGCACCCTCCTCAGCTCCCCGCCTTGGAGTGGCTTCGGTCACCTGGGCTTTATTAGTGGTAAGCCGGGAGGGTTTTTTCGGGGGGCGCTCGGTTATGGCCTTGGCCTTGCTCGGGACCTTGGGGCTGCTAAGCCAGACAGCCTGGGGAACAGCATCAACAACAACAACAACAACCAGTGGCGTCACGCCAGGTGCCACTCAGCCTCAAATAATTAAGTTACCCCTTCCCCCTTATTACCCCAAGCAGCCTAGAAATCAACCTTTCTCCCCTCCACCACCCCAGCTTGTGAAAATTGTCCAAGAACATATAGCAATACTTTACATACCCATGGTCCCTCTCATGCACGTTCATTCACCACAACAATACCTGGGAATATGAAAAGCCTTTCGTACTCACTCCTGCAATATATACTTCAAATGTACTTTATATGTCTGTGGCCGGAATCAAGCCAAATCTGTCCTTCGACTTACCAAAAACTCTTTCATCAATATCAAATGCTCTGAACTTTCCAAACTCTAGCTCTTTCCAAGCTTTTTGGCATCTAGCCAAAATCCTTTCCAACAATTTCACTTCCTCTTCTATCCCTTCTCTTTTCCACTCTTATGGTACCACCGTCACCTCTTCCTCTGACAAAGCTGAACTCTTCGCTCATACTATCGCTAAAAACTCCACCTACTTATGTTCACCTATGTGGAGTTCGCCACTCTTGCTAGTGGCACCGAAGAGCGCACCGCCCTTCGTTGTTGTTTGAGAATTGGTGCAGCAGACTATTCGAAGAGGTGGAGCGCACCCTTGTGAAGATGGGCTCGTCTGGTACTTTTTGTAGTTCGACATCGAGAGCTCTCTTGAAGCTGTCTAACGAGACACCTCTCCTGTATCTCACTCGCCGCGGGAGTTTGTTGAAGAGACTTGCTCCTCTATGTGATAACCAGCCCTCTCGCAGAGAGCCCATAGCCCCCCGATTTATCATCTTGGGGATATCGCATTCCCAGCTTCTCCTATCATTGAATTTCATTGCTATTGGTGTATGTAGATTTGGTACAAAACCCTCTGCGATTTTCCATGTATATATTATTAAGTATCATTCCCTTCTACGTTCCAACGAATACACTTTGAGTGATTTTAAGCGATCCCAATAGTGTAACTGTTTTACTGAGTTTATATGTGAGGTGAATTTCCTTTGTACACTTTCTAAGTCATTAATTTCGCCTAATTTGTATGGGGATGTTAATATGTTACAGTATTCTAGCCGCGGTAGCACCAGGGATTTGAAGAGTGTTATCATAGGCAATTCACCGCGAGTTCTAAATGTTCGTAGAATCCTACCTGTTAGCCGTTTAGCAGCTGCAACTTTGACCTGGTTATGTTCTTTGAATCCCATATTTTCAGACATTATCACCCCAAGGTCTTTCACATTGTCTTTACGTTCTATTATGTGATTGGATTCTGTTATGTAACTTGTGCTCTCTTTAACGAAATCCTTATCTCCGTATCGTATTAATTTAAATTTGTCTTCATTAAATTGCATGTTATTTTCCCTGGTCCACTGGAACACCTTATTTATGTCCTCTTGCAGCCGGCCCGTGTCTTCCTGTGTCTTTACTATCATACTCAGTTTCGTGTCATCCGCAAAGGAGGATACTGTACTGTGTCTTGTGTTGGCATCTATGTCACTTATTAAAATGGGGAAAAGAAGGGGCGCTAGTACTGTTCCTTGGGGAACTGAGCTTTTGACGTCTGAAGGCTCAGATGTTACTTGGCTTACTGCTACTGATTGTTTTCGGTTCACGAGGAAGTTGTATATCCACCTTCCGATTTTACCTGTTATCCCTTTTGCTTTAAGTTTGTGTGCAATAATACCGTGATCACATTTATCAAATGCCTTAGCAAAATCGGTGTAGGTGACGTCCACGTTTTTCTTTTCTTCTAGGGATTGTCGGGAATTTAGATAAAGAGGTTAAATTGCATATCACTGGTACATGAAATATCTCAACAAATAGTTATAACATAATTACCAACGACGTAGTCGATGGGTGTAATCCAGTCCCCCACACATGGCTAATTCAATTGCATGACATGTAGGAATGTTCACATAATACAATATCGATACAATGAACTTAGCTTAGAGGACTGGTGATGTAGGACTATTGTTATAGATTAGTATTTGTAGCACATGGTGAACTGTGGGTTGAGTCAGAGCTGGGGTGGGGGGAGATGTTGGCTGTATGGTGTTGATTGAGAGACTAAAGGGCCGGTGTCCGACTGCTTCGCGAAATTACATATGGCTGCCGGCTCATAATAATTATAACCCATAACTTGGTTTCATGATACATCTAGAGCTGATGTAGATATTAATACATTACAGTTAATATTTAACCTATACTTAACAATAAACTACAATACACAAAGAACCAGCCGAAATCGTACATGCGATACGATACCGCCAAATTCAAATGTCCTATTGGACCTAAAACTGTCGGGATCATTACCCTATTCCCGACAGGATTTAAGAATTCTGTCGTAGTGTTCCAATAGTTGCGAGAGACATGATCTTCCTGCTCTGAACCCATGTTGACCAGTGTTGTGTAGTTCATTTTTTTCCATAAATGTTGAGATTTTGCCTCACAGGACTCTCTAGAAAATTTTAATGATGTGGGAAGTCAGAGCTACTGGGCGATAGTTTTTTGGTAGTGCTTTACTCCCTCCTTTATGCAAAGGGGCAATTATTGCGTTTTTCAAACTATCCGGTATTTCTCCAGTGTCTAGACTCCTCCACATTATGGATGATTCTGGCACTACTCCTCCCTCTCCAACCCCTCTCACTTACTTATGGCCAATATCATAATCTCTTCTAAAGATGTACTCTCAGCTCTCTCTGGCCTTAATACTAAGAAGGCGTACGGACCAGATGGTGTTCCTCCTGTTGTACTCAAAAACTGTTCTTCCGTGCTGACTCCCTGCCTAGGCAAACTCTTTCGTCTCTGTCTTTTCTCTAAGGTCTTTCCATCTTGCTGGAAGTTTGCTCTTTTTCAACCAGTCCTAATGAAGGGTAACCGCTCCCGATCCTCCAACTATTGTCTCATTTCTTGCATCTCTAAAAGTTTTTAAAACTATTCTTAACTCAAAATGTCTTAAGCATTTATCTTCCCATAATCTACTTTAATTTCGCCAGTATGGTTTCCTGAAGGGCTGCTCTACTGGTAATCTTTTTGCTTATCTTACTAACTCTTGGTCATCCTCCTTTCGGGATTTCGGTGAGACTTTTTCTATTGCACTAGACATATCGAAAGCCTACGATAAAGTCTGGCACAAATCTCTAATTTCCAAATTATCCTCCTTCGGTTTCTATCACTCTATTTGTGCCTTTGTCTCTAATTTCCTTTCAGACCGCCCCATAGCTGCAGTTGTAGACAGCCATCGCTCATACACTTCCTCAACCTATCAACTCCGGTGTTCCTCAGGGTTCGGTTCTGTCCCCCAAGGGGTAAGGGGGCCTTCACTTATGGTGGAGGAAAAAAAGAATATGCTCCACTCATCCTACTGCGTGTCGTACAAGGCGACTAATAGGGGGGATGGCGTTAGACTTGCGGACCAACAGCCATTACTATACAATGAAGCCTTGTTATTGGCGCTGGCATTGTTTTCATATGACTGCGCTGTGACAGGGCTTCATTGTTCTAGTCCAAGTTGCCTAATGGCGGAAGACTGGCGGTGGATGTCGCTCCCTCCGGACCCGGACCTGGCGCCTTGGGCCCAACCTGGACGAAATGGATCCAGAGGGTACAGTACGTAGCGTTTCTCCGGACTGGCACTCTCCACCCAACAGTATAGGGGCCCTAACCTGGTGGTAGTGCTCCTGGAGGCTGCCCTGTCATTGGGTGAAAAATACCAGACCAGTCATAGTGCTGTGTACGCGCACGGGGTGCGTCCCTGCGGCTGGTCCTGGTGGGGCGCACCGAGGCCACTGGACATTACCCCCTTGTAATCATTTCGGGGAAGGTGCTGGGAATGGTCCCCGGGGTAGACTAGAATCGGAGTTCTGGGGGGAGTGATGCCCATTTGCCAGCTTAATCACCAATTATGACTAAACCTAAATAAAACCACGTAAGTCCGATGATCCAAAACTGCACAGGATATGGACAAATGCCCCCCACAGTCTCAGACTTGCTTGTGTGAATGTTGGTAGTTTGAATCTGCGTGCAAATGAAGTGGCTGAGATGTGTAAGAGGAGGCGAGTGGATGTCTGCTGTTCCCAGGAAACACTCTGGAAAGGGTATGGGGCACAGTGGATTGTTGAAAGAAAGAAAAGATACAGGATCTACTGGTAGGGGCTTGAGATTGATGAAGCGAAAGGAGGAGTGGATGTTCTGGTGGCTGAAGAGTGAGCGGAAAGTGTGCTTCAGATTACGAGAGTTAGTGAAAGGCTGATTGTTATGAAGTTGAAAGTTGGTGAAAGAATTCTGAATGTGATATCTGCATATACCCCACAGGCTGGCCTACAGAAAGAGATAAAAGAGAACTTCTGGAATGACACCGTCAGTGTCATTTCAGGCCTCTCTGAGAAAGAAATAACAATCCTGGGAGGGGACCTGAATGGTCACGTGGGAGCATCTGCAGATGGATACGAGGGAGTACAGGGAGGAAATGGTTACGGAAGGAGGAATCTGGAAGGCAAATATATACTGGAGTCCTGCGTTGCACTCAACATGGTTGTGTGTATCACGAAGTTCAAGAAAAGACAGAGCCATTTGGTCACATCTAACTCTGGGGTCTCCAGTTGCCAGATTGATTACTTCTTGGTTAACAGGAAAAACTGGAAACTGGTTCGGGATGTAAAGGTCATCCCGAGCGAAGAATGTATCCTCCAGCGTAAGCTACTTGTGTGCGACATGAGCTTATACAGAGATCCTGAGCGCAAGAAGGTACCAGTATACATGCCCAAAAGGAGAGTGTGGCTGCTGAAGAACAAGGAAGTTAGGGATAGGTTATGTAGTGAATAGGAGGAAATTAATAGAAATAAGGAAGCTAGGCCTAGTGATGTAAATAGTCAATAGAATTTGCATAGCATTTTCACTGCCACTGCCACTGACAAAGTCTGTGGGAAAACAAAGGGTCACCCCAGGAATATGACTTCCTGGTGGTGGAACGATGAGGTAGAACATGCTGTGAAAGGGAAAAGGAGATGCTTCAAAGCATGGAAGAAGGAGGCAGTAAGGAGGAATACCAGGCAGCTAAACGAACTGCCAGAAGAGTTATTTACAATGCTAAAAAGGGCATTAACCTAAGAATGGCGAGCCTATGGTATTTAAGTCATGCTGGGCGAAGGTATTGTGGGTAAATCCCGACGAATGTCTTCATTTTACGATAAATATCGTTATTACTTATTCATATGCGCCTATTTTACGTTTCTATCTATCTATCTATTGCCTGATGCCAAGATCCCCGAAGGGGTGGCCACGAACGAACCGCCCCCAAGCACCTCTGTCCCCAGTCAGTCGACGCCCCTCCTCCCAACCAGCACCGCCTTCATTCATATACTTCCTCACTCCATCCTTCCACCTCTCCTTCGGTCTACCTCTCCCTCTCTGTCCTTCCACCTCGCTCTCGTACACCCTCTTAGTCATTCTCTCGCTTCCCATACGTTCCATATGGCCGAACCATCTCAAGTTGTTCCTTTTCATACTTTCCAGCACATCTACCTCCACACCACATCTCCTTCTTACTTCCTCATTCGTCTGTCTATCCCTCCATGTAACTCCGCACGCATTTCTCCAGTAACTCATTTCCACCGCTCTCACTCTTGGTCTGAGTCTCTCCACGAACGTCCATGCTTCGCTTCCGTAAGTTAGTGTCGGGATTACCACACTGTCATGCAAGGACTTCTTCACTTCCGTACTGACCACTCTATTTCTTGTTAATGCTTTCAACGTTCCTACAACCCTCTTCCCCTGTTGCACCCTCTCCCGCACTTCTTCATCCACAGTCCCATCTTTACTCAACACACTGCCCAGATACTTAAAAGAGCTGACGATCTCCATAGCCTGACCATTCAACTTCACCTCACACTCTGTGACTTCACCCCTTTCGAAGACCATAACCTTGCTTTTCCCCACATTTACCTTCAAATTTCGTTTTTCGCACTCTGTTCCAAACTCATTTACCAGACCCTGCAACAATAAAACAAGTGGGAATAGTATTTGGGGGGTGAAAAAGACTAATTACTGTATTGCCGACCGTCCAGTCATGAGGTAAGAGGCGTGCGAGATATACACCCTCCCCTCTCGAGGCCTGAAGCCAGACTGATGTCTCGCTAATGAAGTTTCTCTCTCGCTATGATCCTTACACACCTCCCTTTCGACCTTGGAACCGGCTGGGATATATTGGTGCGAAAAATGACCCGATAAACAGGGGAATAAGAGGAAAAATAGGTAATAATTAAGTGGGGGGGGGGGATACATGTGGAGGAGTGATAGAAGGTATGGAGGGGAATTATCTCGCTTAATCACACATTCCTTCGTTTTGAGTGTCAGTGGGATGTTTTGAAAGGCTTTTTTTAAGCCTTGGCTCATATGAGTACGCTCGCCCTCGTAGGGTTCAGACTCAATTGAGGACGCTCGCCGTTCTTGGGTTAAGGACCTGGTCCACGAACAAGTGTGTAACACAAACAATCCCAATGGGATCTTCAACCTAGCTAGGCGAGTTAAAAATTACAGTAGTGATATTGTAGGTGAACCGTGTGTTAGAAACGATAATGGGAAGATTGTGTATGCAGAAGATGAAATCGGAGAAGCATGGAAGGCACAATTTGAACGATTGCTAAATGTAGAGTTAGAATGGGATAAGGAACAGCTTAGTATCGAAAAAACAATATCTGGACCCCCTCCTTTGATAGCACCAGCTGTAGTGAGCGACGCAATCAATAAAATGAAGGATGGTAAAGCTCCAGGGTGCTCTGACATTGTCGCTGAGATGATAAAAGCCTCAGGGGAAACTGGTGTCAGCTTAGTCACCGAGATGATAAACACCTTTATTAAAGATGAGAAAATCTCAGAGGATTGACACAAAAGTGTAATACTAAATATATACAAAGGAAAAGGGGATGAGCTAGTTAGCGGTAATTATAGGGGCCTGAAAATGCTTGACCAAATCATGAAGGTCTGTGAGAGTCTTTGAGGGTTAGATCAGGCAAAGCATCTCCATTGATGATATGCAGTTTGGTTTTATGCCAGGACGTGCTACAACCGATGCTATCTTCATAGTCCGGCAGATACAGGAGAGATCTTTACTAAAAGGCAGGGATCTTTACTTTGTGTTTGTAGACCTGGGGAAGGCCTTTGACAGGGTACCTAGAGATGTTGTGTAGTGGGCTATGAGGAAACTCTTGGAAGAGTGGCTGGTGTGTGTGTGATAATGAAGATGTATGAGGATTCGCGAACTGCGGTGAGGGTAAAAGGTGTACTGAGTGAGGAGTTAACAGTCTGTGTTGGAGTTCATCAGGGATCAGTGTTAAGCCCCTCCTCTTTATTTTGGTTCTGGAGGCACTGTCTTGAGATTTTAGATCCGGATTCCCGTGGGAACTGTTTTATGCAGATGATTTAGTGCTAATAGCTGACAATGTGCAAGATGCTGAGGCCAAATTCAGAAGATGGAGAGAGAGCATGATGAGCAAGGGTTTAAGAGGCAATATTAACCTCTGAAGTGCGCATGGGGGTAATTGGAAACGTCCCCCTGTGCTGACGTATTTGAGGTGTTTCCGTCACTAAAATATTCATTGTGCCATTAATAGCATTAATACTTATCCATATGCGCCTATTATGGGTTGATTATAAAGGTATTAACCTGAAACAACAATAAAACGAGTGAAAACAGCGTTTGGATGGTCAAAATCGGAGATATAGCCCGCGAGTTGTATAATGTATTGGTGAGGCAAGCTACTTTCCCGCCAATTTCCCCCAAGGCCACTGAGACACAGTCGATCGATACTCTCTCTCTCTCTTGCACTCGCTTGCTATCAGTGATGACCACACCCTCCAATCGGATTTCTAATGTTAGCACGAAAATATACCTCAGAATAAGGGAATAACAGGGAAAATAGGTGATAACTGAAGGAGAGGAGGAAAGTGGGGAAGGAGGGGAGGTAGAGGACTGAGATTTTGCATGGCCCAGGGGCCAAAAAAAAAAAAAAAA